>JABUQX010030534.1:0-7500 GCA_015478945.1 Trachelipus rathkii
GGAGAGAATTGCTTTTGTAATTATGAAATGGATGTGAGGGGCGTGGTGGAAGAACATTTCGAAATCTGTATATATTAAGTCAGTAATTGAGAGGTGATAGTGAATGTTGTGTGGGTTTGATGGTGCAGAGAAGCAATAAGGTAATATTGGGGAGAGTTTTATTAAACAGGAGAGGTAATGGGTAGAGTGAGAAGTTGAATACAATGGTTAATCTGCAAGTATAGATGAAATTTCTGGTGAAATGATCAAGAACGGGAGCGAGATGGTGATTGATTGGATCGGGAGTTGTGTGAATAATGCTTTTATGGGGAGGGAGGGGTATAGTTTCAAGGGATTGAAAGGAGAGCAGTAATGTAACCACTTATATATAGGGTAAGGATATAAGGGGATGTAGAATTATATTAAGGGGAAGATAAGTATATATTATAAAAGATGAGTGTTGTAGGGAAGGTAGTATGCTGGTATTTTGGTCGAAAGATGCGTCGAGTGATCTGTAAAGGACTGATTGGTGAAGAAAGGTGCGTTTTAGGATGGTAGAGGCTATTTATTGTTATGTTGTGGATCAAATGCTTTATATTGAAGACAAATGATTGAAGAAAATGAGGGAGAAGAAGAAAAATTGATTTAGGTTTTATGGATTGCAACAGGCGTATTTTTACCCAATTCCTTCTGTATCACCTTCCCTCTCGCATCCATAGCCCCCACTAACTTAATTTTAAGCATAGAACAACATATTATCCGATATCCTATTCTCTAAACCCTCACTGATTTAGATCATCCACACATACTCAACATCTCCTTCTTCACCAACAAAAATCAATCATAATTTTCACTGTCAATACCATCTCTACCTACACCAAACTCTAGTATACTTATACTTATGATACTCTTGTGTTTAATGAAAGTATTACTTACACACATACCTCTCTCCTCACAGAAATTAATCACCTTCCTACCTATCTCATTTCCTCCCAACACCCCAAAACCATTGTTATATCCACCCTTTTTTGATCACTTTCGAACCAATTCAAGGTCCCACAGATCAATGCTAAAGCTCATACTCACCCATCCAAAACACATTCAGATTATCCCAAAAAACCGTACTCTCTTCAACGTTTCTCCTCAGACTGGAATACGTCAACACACAATATAAAATTAAACATTTCAAACTTAAATTTTAACCATTAGAATATCTAGGACTTCACACACAAACTCACTACCATAGCTCTGTACCACAAGTCCTTCATCAGATTGCAACTCCTTCTCTCCTCCCTCTCATTCTTTCACACACAGCACACACACATTCACTACAACAACTCATTTTCCCACCGTTTCTTACTATATTGATACATATAGTCAGAAGCGAGCACATAAATTTGCCTTCTAAATACATCCTCACCTCTCTCCTCTTTCAACATCTTATCCTTGCATTCCATGTACCAATAACGATTCATTAAATTATCGCCGGAAATTAGAGGCCATTTACGGCGATCACGACCATCTCGAGGCATGCATAGCATTCCTGGCAAGAGATAGATGGTAGTGGGCAGCCAACCAACTACCCCCGTCCCTTAATCGCATTCTACGACACGCAGGACATAACGATCGTGGGCAATTCTTTTCTCCTCCACACAATGAGGGATATGATAGTAGGGATGTCTGTAAGTGTCTTTGAAGAGTGGTGTGTACATTTAAGTATGTGTATAATGAATATGTGGAGTAAATGGTGGTCAGTAATATGATTCCTGGAAGATAGATGTGTAAAGAAATGAATGCAAAAGAGAAAGGCGAACCAATAAAATGGGAGGTAATTTCAACGCTTCGAGTATGCGTGTATCTCCTCATATATATTACTATACTATATATATATGATAATATATATATATATATATATATATACTATATATATATATATATATATAATATATATATATATATATATACTATATATAGTAGGGTTACGTAGTTTGAACCTTCCTGTGGTGTAACCGAATGTGTCGGAGTAGGCTCCTCGAAAGAGGATGAATGTCTGCCCCGGGGAGGACAACAAGATCACTCAGCTGCCGCCGCGGCCCACAGGTCCTTATTTAGTTTTATTTTACTGTTAGCTTATACCCCACTCTATCTCTATATCCAATCTACTCTTACTTTTTGTCTCTTCTCTCTTGTGGGCCCGCGCTGCCCTCCTATCGGCTCGGGAGATGGATGAAGAAACCAGGACCCCCCTAGATTAATTGCCATCTTGCCAACAATATGTAGGAATTAATAGCATCAAAAATGTGAAAGATGCGCAATATGGAGTAACTTGACCTGCTCCCAATTTCGGAACCCTCCCCAAGATAATAATATATAGGCTAATCTGCGCAATCTGTAACCCCCCTCTATTATTCAAAACCCATCCCAAAACTAATAACCAAACACTCATATACTAACAATTTAACATTCACGGTCAATAATAAACCATAGAATTCAAAAATTTCCTAAAACAACATTCATATAGTTTCCTACAAGAAGCCTCCCATCTCCAAAAACACCCCCTTCTCCTGCTCGTTTACTAATGGTACGACTCATTTTCTCCTCTTCCAACCTCCTCAACAACTCCCTCTTAACACTAATTCACAAACAACCATCCCTTAATCATAACACAACCCATATATACCCCACATCTTCCCCGAAACACTTAATAAAATCCTCAATCTGCTCCATCCTCACTGAAAGGACCACTTATAACATACTTTCAATCTAATATTGTCACCCCACTAGCCCCCAAATCCCCCACACTCACACCCCCTATAATATTATCAACATTTCAAAAATCTTATTCTCCGGAGTGATTTTACGCTCACTAACACTCCGCCTGGTACAAAGACTACCCCTCTGACCCGAGGCAACCATTTCCTTAACGAATTAGAATCCCCTTAATATCCTCATTCCAAACTCCCCACCCGAATCCCTCCCAAAGCAAACCAATCCTCCCCCAAAATCCCGGATGTAACTTTCTGTTTCCCTCCTTAATCACGACTAACCTGGACACACTACTGACCTATCACTCAGACCCACTCCCCATTCTCTGTTCTCTATAACCTCCCCCATAACTCTCAAAAAAGAACGATCACTACAATGCACTAACTTAAAAAATTAACTGGCATCATTTCAACCAACCACATACGAAATCCTATATTATATGCCAACCAATCCACGACACAACTTCCTACATACCTACCATTATCCATTAAATAACTTAATGCATAAATCAGCTACGATACATATACCAAAGGCCACAGAAATCTATAACCCAAACTCTCCCTGAAAATCAGCACTCATAAAGCAAGAAAATCCCTTCGAAACTTAGACACATTTACACCCCTCATTACTTAACCAAAATAACAACCCCTCAAACCAATCAACTCAACCTCCATCACTACACAATACACCAATAGTTTCAAATAGCATACAATCCACTCTACGCATTGATAATAAGAAAACCTGGTCAAGCTTCATCACAAATTAACTAACTTAGAAACAACCCCTCCCTCCACGAACCCTCTTTACTGATAAACTCACTCCTATCCAAAACAGGAATAGACCGCCTAGCAAAACATTAATGCTAACAATTTCTCTCAAACCAACCACCACAAAATAAAGGAAAAAAACTATTCAAAACCTCAAAAACTCAACCAGCTACAGACCACTCGTCTCTACTTACACTTAAACTCTTGTGAAAAAGCCTTCTCTTATCATAGAAATCACAAATCTGGCCAATTACATATACTCTCAATATGGAAACAACATTCATACTGCCAAACTCAACCTAAAAAAGACCCAATCTCCCTCCCACCCAATTTCTCTCCTCTCCTCCATCAGTAAACTGCTGACAAACTAATTTAAACAAAATCTCCCTCTCATCACCCTCCCAGATTTCCAACATTGCTTTAAAAGCAACCACTCCTTAAACTACAGCCCTTACCCCCTCACCCAACACTTATCAATGGTTCAACCAATCCCGCATCCCATAGATCCATTCTAGAGCATCGACATTCAACAAAACCTTTGACACTGTCCCCACACATTCAATTTTATTCAAAAAATCCTTCACTCCCCCTAGAAATAACGACAAAAAATAGGCTTCTTAATTTTTCTCACTAATCGTTTGCCAAAGTTATCCTCGAAAACATGCTTTCCACTCTCAATTAAATTACAATGGCGTCCACAGGGCACTATTCTCTCTCATTCTTTTCAAACTTTTCCCAGCAAGGACCTGCCCATCCCTACCCACCAATCAACCAAACTTATCACATACGTAATGATATCAGTCCTCAATATCCAACATCAGACGTAAATATAGCCCTATTACACCAAGAATATCTACAACAGTTAGAAACTTGTTACTCCGCGAACAGAATACCGCCTCCCGCACAAGTCCTCATACCCTCCTAACACCGACGGCCACCATGCATTGTCCATCCAATAGTTTTTGAACAACAATCCCCCCACTCCCCTAAACAAACCAAAAAATATTAGGACTCACCTATGACACACACATGACGTTCTCCCCCCAATGAGCAATCACCTCATCAACATCAACGGAAACTAATACACCTCCCAAGCAACCTTTCCCAAGACACAACTTTCAGTGACAGAAACACACACCCCTTACCACCACTTTATAACAAACTCTCAGAACAAATATAAACTATGCAATCCCCGCTTGGTCCTGCACTGTCACAATGCCTAACTAAAAGAAAAATTACAATCACACAAACTCGCCTTAGAACATCAGCTGGATGCAGCCAAAACTACCCATCCAACATTTACATGGACGAGACTACTATCTTCCTATTCTCACACCCACTGGAGATTGGTGGGAAATTCAATTCTACCAGAAAACCTTAAATCCAACCCACCCATGTCACCAAATATTCTCCAACCCTCCCGACACAGACTAAAATCCCACCCTCCTCACCAGCTAATTTCTATATAGACATCTACAACATTATTCCACCTCCCCCTCCCAATAGATCATGGCTTACTCATATCCATACAACTAACTAACACGTACTTACAAAACCGGCCCAATAACAATTTACTAAACTCCCGCCTCTCCCCAAAAATTTCCCCTACAGAAGAAACACTGTCAGAAAAGGCCAAAATGACCTCGCCCTTGAGCAAGTAAGGTCACCCCCAAAGAACTCTTGTCAATATACAATATAGATTCAACTAGACAATGTTTACCTCCCCCACTGTACCAGATGTCACATTTCCCAGGACAATGAGCACCTCCTTCTGGGGTGCTCCGCTCGAACGCCCCAGTGCCGACTTCTTCTATATCTTCCTTCTCGACCCTGTGGAACCGCCGCAAGAGCGGTGGCCGGGGCTTCATGGAACAGTTTGGCTCTAATTGAGGTGTGCCAAGGGCAGAAGTACGTAAGTAAGTAATATATATATATATATATATATATATAATATATATAATCTAATATATATATATATAATATATATATTATAATAATAATATTATATATATATATATTTCTTTATATATATCTATCTATATATCACACGGAACTAAACTGATGACTGTAACTGATGAAATGGATGTGAGGGGAAGTGTGGAAAGAACACTTCGAATATCTGCAAAATTATTAACAGTCAGATGAGTGTTGTGAATGTGTGTGGTTTTTGATGGTGCAAGAAGGAATTAGGTATTTTGGGGATGAGGTTTATTAGTACAGAGGAGGTAATGGGGTAGGGTGCGAAAGTTGAAGAATGGTAAATCTGCAGGTATTAGATGAAATTACTATGAAATGATCAAAGAGTGGAGGCGAGATGGTGATTGATTGCATTGGAAGTTGTGTAATAAGCGTTTATGGGGGTATAGTTCCAAGGATTGGAGGAGAGCGGTAAAAGACCCTTGTATAAGGGTAAGGAGAAAGGGGAACTGTAGAAATTATAGGGAATAAGTTTATTGAGTGTTGTAAAGAAGGATATATGCTGTATTTTGGTCGAAAGAAGTGCGTCGAGTGACTGAGGGACTGATTGGGAAGAACAAGGTGCGTTTAGGAGTGGTAGAGGATGGTTGGATCAAATCTTACATTGTGAACAATGATTGAGAAAGTGAGGGGAGAAGAAGAATAAATTATATTTAGGTTTTTATGGATTTTACAAAGCGTATGATAGAGTTTAATGGAAGCTTATGGCAGGGTATTAGTATATATGGTGTTTGGTGGTCAGGCTTTGAATGGAATCCAAAAGTATGTATGAACATAGTGAAGCGTGTGTAAGAATAAATCGCGTGTCAATGGTGATTGGTTTAGGATTAAGAGCGCGGAGTGAGACAGGGTTGTGTATGTCTCCTTGGGTTATTCAATGTGTATATGGATGGGGTTATGAAAGATTCGAGGTGGGGATGGCGGAATGGTGTTATAATGATGGAGAATGGAGAGGAGATGGAGGTGCCCTACTTAATTGTAGTGCGGATGAATTTGGTTCTTGTGGCGAATCTGAAGAGAGTTTGAGAGGGATTGGTGAGAGAGATTTGGCAGGGTATGTAAAAGGAGGGGTTTGAAAGTAAACGTAGATAAGAGTAAGGTTATGGTTGTGAGTGAGGACAGTCCTCAGTGTGAAGTTAGGTTGATGGTGAGCAGCTGAGCAAGTGTCTGAGTTTAAATATTTTAAGATAATGTGTTGGATGAGAGGGAACGGATGATGCGAGTGTAGTAGGAAAGTTTGTGAATGGCAGGAAGGTGGCTGGTGCAATTAAATCGTTGGTGAATGTAAAGGGACTAAGTCTTGAGTGCGCTAGAGTCTTACATGAGGGTATGTTGTTACCTGTGTTATTGTATGGTAGTGAGACTGGTCTGGAATAAGAATATAGATCTAAAGTTCAATGGTTCAGATGGACAATCTTAGGGGCATGCTAGGTGTGAAAAGAATTAATAAAGTGAGGAATGAACGTATTAGAGAGTGGTGTGGTGTGAAGAAAGGGGTAAATGAGAGAATAAATGAAAGTATGTTGAGATGGTTTGGTCATGTGGAAGGATGAATGATAGTCGGTTGTTAGGCGGATGTAATAGTGGAGAGTGTGTTGGGAACCGACCGGCTGGGAGACCGAAGAGAAAGTGGATTGAGTCGGTGAACAAATGTCTGAAGGAGAGAAATGTGAGTTTTGGCAGAGGGAGGAGAGAATAAAGGTGCATGATAGGAGAGATGGCGGGTTTTGTATGGGGGCATAGGGTTGTGGCCACCTGGGCCAGGGGATGAACCCTTACATTGACGATTTACCATAGTGAGGGTGCGATTTACCATAGTGAGGGTCCGTCGCGGTCCTATGATGCTCTAGGGTGGATTTTCTGTCTGTGACGACTCTCAGCTAATTAATGGTACGAGGGGTGCGTAAGGCTTGGCTTTCCTTTTCGACTGTTTGTCATGTTCTCCTAGCTGCTTTTTCTTTTCCGTATGCTTGTACAGCACTTACCCAAAATCTTGGGCAAAGAGGAAGTG
>JABUQX010030534.1:12500-28093 GCA_015478945.1 Trachelipus rathkii
ACTCGAGTAACTTGCTGCTCGTAGATTATATTGCGGAAGGTACGTTTATTACAGCCTACTGTAGTGCGGCACATGATATTTCTGTCATTCTCTAGGGAATATGCAAAAAATAGGAATTCATGATTGCGCATGAAAACGGATTGAGTACAGCAAATCCGAGTAATATATATGGACATCAGCAAGTCCGAATTACTATATTCTGCTACAAAAGTCCATCCAAGAAAAATTCACCTTTTTTTGTTGACCCAAGTGTATAGTTTTGCTTTAATTTTTCCCTAATGGATGACCAAACTTTTGGAAAATACTATTCGGCCGAATAGCCAAGTGATTATTCGGCCGAATATTCGGTATTCGGCGAATACTTTTAGCCGAATATTCGGTATTCGGTATTCGGCTTTTTCCCTATTCGCACATATATATATATATATATATATATATATATATATAGTATATATATATATATATATATATCTATATATATATATATATATATATATATAATATATATATATATACATATATATATATATATATATATATATATAATATATATATATATATTATATATAATATATATATATATATATATATATATATATAATTATATATATATATATATATATATCTATATATATATATATATATATTATATATATATATATATATATATATATTATAATATATATATATTATATATATATATATATAATACTATATATATATATATATTATATATAATATATATATATATATATATAATATATATATATATATATATATATATTATATCATATATAATATATATATATTTAATTGTTAATCCAAACAATTAATTAGTAAGGACTTTCAAAATATTACTGAAAATTTATGTATACTATCACATTCAATTTGTCTTTAACAAATTGTATTGTCACTTCACAAAAGAATAACCTTGCGTTACAACCTTTCTCTCTAGGAGAAGGAACTAGTGTGGGAAGCCTTAAGCTAATTGTACTCCTTTAATGGTAATAGCTTGATAGGAAGAGCCATATTTTTGTTGTTTTCGAAAGTGCTTCGCTGCTAGTATAGATTTCTTTTTGATTGTAATTTTCTTTTAGATTTGTTTTTCTTTTTGAAAGAAATTGCTCCCCTGACCAGTTCCTTAAATATTAAAACTCTTACAATTAACTTTACTTTCCTAAATCATTTTCTTAACATCTAACCTCAATCAATTATTTAATGATTTATCCTATCAAAACCATAATGAAATAAAAATGAGTAAAGCAAATAAGATTATTTCCCACTTACCCGAAATTCCAGAACTGCGATTTATTTTCCAAAATCTTCAGTAGCTTTTTAATTCCTCAATTGGATCCTGACAGATAGTAGGTATATTTCTATATATATCCACAATAATAGTCACTTCAATAAGTATTTTATTCCTGGGGGAAAAGAGAAGAGATACCTAACGTAATGTTAGGAATTAATTAACATTGTATTAGGTTAGATTTTTTTTATTGTATAACTTATTTTATTAAATTTGTATTATATTTTTTTGTATAATAAATATATGCACATTTGTTTCATTTAATAATTTAATAAAAAGAACATGATATTATCCTTTTAAAATAAATGTAATTTTTATTGGGAAGGGCATTCAAATCATCGAAAAATGGAATATCTATACTATAATTAACTTAAGAAAAAAACTTGATTCATCTCTAAGGAAATGAAAATTAACAAATATATATCCTTCTTTGCAGTTAATGGTGGCAGGCGATTCAACAATTTCTTACTTGGAATCGGGCTACAACAGGCTACTTCACAACCCTAGGAATTATGACATCAGATTCCAACGACGCTTCATGGTGGAGAAATTTGAAGATGTACCTGCCTGCATAGGAGAGGATATGACACCATCCACCACTCATGTCCTCCTGTTTTCCATCTTCCGGATGGCATATACACAACAGGTGTATAGGCCTACCACTAAATCACGTTACGAAGAATATTCCATCACTCTTCCTGACTTGAACTTTAGAGCAGAGGATGCTATACCCATTATCGAGAGGATTTACCAAGAGGTTCTACGATATAATCCAAATGCCATTTTGTACATTGTAATTCCAATTATTCCAGACTTACCATATTATAATTATGACCGATGTGTGGCCTATGCACCGAAGGAGGTTAAAGAATGGTATCACAGTTTACCCCGAACTTCACCTGAGGAGTTGAACGAAGATACCATTAAGGTTTTTAATGAACTCAATCGCCTCCACACTGAATTACGATGGGTTGGGAAGCGTACTTTCTCCATGTCAGATGCCTTTAACTTCACTCGACCAGAATTATACCATCAATTTGAACTTCTATCAACACCCGATAATGATACATATTCTCTGGGCCCAAATAGTTTCTTGAAAGATGGCATTCACCCAACATCTGAATTAATAAATGCTCTCTGGGAAGTGTTACATTATTATCGCATTTTTGAAAAGAAACACTCAACAACAACAAAGTCTCCCCGTATGGTTTCCTCGTCCAAACCTGGGTCGTTAAAACATTCTAGGGCAAAATCACCGGTTTCAGTATTGGTTGCTGTATCATCTCCACCAGTTAGGCCCAAACTGAAACATCTTCGAACTTCAGAAGGAGAGGAAGAGTCCCCAACACGAGTGGTGGTAGGGCAACGTAATTTATTGCAACCTACCCTTCAGGGTCTAGTAAGTGTTCTTATATTCTTTACAAAAGCTTTATTAATTTCAATTATAATATATATATATATACGGTATATATATATATATATATATATATATATAATATATATATATATATATATTATATATATATATATATATATATATATATATATAATATATATATATATATTATATATATATATATAATATGGCCTACAAAGGACAGTGGTAGTTGTGTTGGCTACCACTACACTTATGTCTAGCCAGGAATGCCTATGCATGCTCGAAGGGCGCTGATCGCCGTAAACGACATTCTATCTTTTCCGGCAAAAATGTATGAATCGTATAGGTACATGGAATGTCAAAGGAATAAATGATGAGGATGAAGGAGGAGAGAGAGGGGTGATGGATGTATATTAGTGGGGGTAATTTGAATTTGCTGGCTGTGCCTGTAACAAAGAAGACGGAAGCGGTGAAGATGAGTGGTGTGGTGTGAAATGGTGTGTGTTCTAGAGTGGAAAAGGAATGAGAGGGGGAGAAAGGTGATTTCTGATGAGTGAGCTAGTGTCACAGAGCTATGAGTGGATATTTGTTTGTGTGAGTACTGAAATTTTTAATGGTTACATTTAAGTTTGAAAAGGTCAAGGTTTTGTGTTGTGACATATGGTCCACAATGAGATGATTTAGGAAGTGGATTTTTGGGATAAATCTGAATATTGTGTTAGATGAGGTGAGTATGAGCCTCATTGATTGTGTTGGGTGACCTAAATTGTTGGGTAGGTGGTCAAAAAAGGGATGGTATAACAGATGGCTTTTGTTTGTAGGTGAAAATGTAGAGCTGTTGATTTTGTGAAGAGAGAGGCAAGTGTCGCAAAGTAATACTTTCTCAAACACGAGAAGTATTCATAAGTATGCTAGAGTTGGTGTAGCTAGAGAAGGTATTGAAGTAAAAAGTATGATTGATTTTGTGTTTGGTGAAGAAGGATATGTTGAAGTATATGATGGATGTTAAATCAGTGAGGGGGTTAGGGATGGGATTATCAGATCATTAATTGTTGTATTATGTAAGTTAAATGTTAGTGGGGATTTGGATGGAGAGGAGGTGATAAGGAAGGAAGGGAAGAATTATGTGTGAGAAGTTAAGTGAACAAGGTAATTAGGAAAATTATTTAAGAGCCCTTGCAAATAAATCGGTTGAATGTGAACAATATGAAACTGAACAAATCTGGACGCAAATGAAGGAATCATTTGTTAGTAGGCAAGAGAAGTATGTGGTTGTGCTAAAGTAGGAAGTAAGAATGTTAAAAGCGAGTGGTGGAATGAGGAGGTGATGCAAGCGGTTAAAAGTTAAAAAGAGTTGTGGTTGAATGTACTTAAATCCAATGATGAGGTGTTTGGAATTATATAAGGAGGAAAAAAGGAAGACTAAAAGTTGCATGCATAAGAGGAATAATGAGGTAAATGAACAGTTTGGAGGGAGGATAAATGGGAGCTCGAAAGGTTAGGAATGGGAGTTGGGGAATTTGCATGGAATAATAAATAGGGATGGTGCTTTCGTTACTGATGAAATGGATGTGAGAAGAGTGTGGAGGGAACACTCAGGAAATCTGCATAATACTGGCAGTAATGAAGAGGTGATAGTGAATGTGTGTGGGTTTGATGGTGCAAGAAGAAATAGTTTTTTTGGGGGATGAGGTAATTAATTAGTAAGGAGGAGGTAATGGGTAGAGTGAGAAAGTTGAAGAATGGTAAATCTGCTTTCATAGATGGAATTACTGGTGAAATGATAAAAAATGGAGGCGATATGGTGATTGAATGAATTTGGAAGTTGTGTTACAAATCATTTATAGAGGCGAGAATAAAGGTGAATAACTGAACATCTTATATAAGATCTAACCATCTCAGCACTGTTCGTATTTCGTTTCACTAGGGACTTCCCCTGTAGTTAGTATACTGACACAGTATAGCCACATTCCTGTGTGCAGCGAAGGTCCCTGTACACACTCATAAAAAATAAAATTATTATATTATCTTTTGTTGTTATTAATTATTATTCATTATTATTATTTATATTAATTATTATTAATAATATTATTAATATTATAATTATATTATTTATTAATATTATTATTATTATTATTATTATTATTATTATTATTATTATTATTATTATTATTATTATTATTATTATTATTATTATTATTATTATTATTGTAGGTCTAAAACAAGTCAATTCAAAGTAATCTTTAATAAGAATAAAAACAAATATTAATCTCCTCTATATACTAACACGGCGAGGCTTATAAACAGCGTACCAACTCCGCATGTAAAGCTCCATTTCAATACCACATACCTTCCTGATCGATAAATCAATCTTTGATTCTCGATCATACATAGATCTTCTTCAAATCCAGAATGTACCTTGCAATTCCATCAACCTCCAGTTTCTTATCGGACAGCAAATCTGTTATCCTCCCTACATCCCACTTTGTTGTACATCTTGCCCCGTTCGGCATTACCCACACATCTTCTCCCACGTTGAATTTACTTGCCGCCCTCTTCCCACTCGACGGCCCTCCACCATCTTTCTCGGGATGTCTCTATTCGTAACTATATTTCTTTTTCCATGGGCAGGTCCTCTCACTTTCGCCTTGCCTTGGCATGATGATGTACCAGAATAATCCTTCCCTTATGTTTATTCCCGATCTTGCCGCTATCCTCTTTACGGTTCTGTGGTTCCTTTCAACAATCCCATTACAGTTTTCCCTGAAAGCGGCTCTGAAATTTATTTTCACTCCCCATTTCCTGCACATTTCCTTAAAATCCGCCGATCTGAACGGCGCCGAGTTACCCACTATTACCTCTTCAGGCAATCCATGTTCCACAAAGACCTCCCTCCATCTTTCTCGCCATCTCTCTTCCCCCTTAAAATCATTCCATATCGAAAATCTACTCTATCCACAATCTACTATTAATAGAAATTTTCCTTTACCAAAATGCTTTATATCAATTGCCAACCTTTTCCAAGATTGCTCCACACCGAGCTCACCACTCCCGCGTCTTTCCGGATTCGGATCAGTCGACTGGCATTTCTCGCATCTCTTGATGCACTCTGCCACATCATCTCTTCTCAACTCTTTATCAAGCATTTTTGCCACATACTTTGTTTTATTTGTCCCACATTAATTCTTCTCGTGCAGCCTTTTTATTTCCAATGCCGACATTCCACAACGCTTCTCGTTGCAATCCTTTATTCCCCTTTGCCACTTCTCATAAATTCTTGTCAATTTGTCTGCCGTATTCTCCTCCGATTCAACCAATTTAATTTTCAATTTTAACTCAAAATCTCTTATTAGTTCCGACACTACCCCCAAACGTCTCTTCACTACCATTACCCCCGCTCCTTTTGACCTTACCCTGCTTCTTGAATTAATCACATTATCCGCCCAGCTGAATGATGCCGAGTTTTCCACTATCACCTCTTCAGGCAATCCATGTTCCCCAAAGAACTCCTCCATCAAATTTGTTCCTTTGACCACAGCATCTAATTCCGCTGCGTTGATATTGCTACAATCCGACTTTGACCTTAACCAACTCGAGTCCTCAACCAACTCTTTTCCTATTTCCAGCGCCACGCCGTAAGCTAAACTTCTAACGTCGCACCAGATCATTCCTGTTCCCCCCTCTTTGACAAACCAACTCCCCTTCACAGGATCACTTTTTTTCACCTCCTCCAACACCTGCCTAAGAATTTCCGTGCATCTTTCACCTATATCCTCTTTCCGCCTTTTTCCCTCCGCAATTCTCTTCAAGAAGCTGCTCACTACCCTCAGCTTCCCTGCCATTGGGTAGTGCCTGACCAGCTTCCCACATATTGAAAATAATTTTCTTGCTATTTTCTTCTCGTCAATCACTGGTATCACATTTCCTCTGAAAAACCTTGTTTTTCCCAAGTCCTTTACTATCTTTAATCCTAAAACTCTCCTACCAATTACATCCTCAGGATCTTTTGATACAAGTCCAAATTTCAGCAGATGCTCTCTCACTTCCTCCGCATTTAACTTTTCCTCTGAAACTTAACTGTGTATATATATAGAGTATATGGAGGAATAGCCCCACTCTCACCTACCCTCTGTCCCAACTTTGCTCTACTCACCCACCTCTGCCAATTTTTAATAATGCAAGGCTAATCTCACACCAGCGCTGCGCAACTAAAAGCCAAATCTTATTCGCAGATCCTTCCCTTATAATATTGTATGTAATATTGGCCTGCGCCTTACTAGCTGATGCTGAGAAAGCACGCTCACGCTCTCATCAATTCTAATTGAAGATATGCAGACTTACATTGTTAGGTCAACCAATTCATTGCATTTTCAAATACTTTTTCAGAAGCAATTATTACAAACTATCGCCACCTCATCCCCATGTGGCCGCGTTACATATTCACATATTCGTTCATTTCTCTGTAGTCCATCACTGGTCTCACCTTTCCCTTATTTTCTTGCTCCACCGCCATAATGGAAGTACCCCTCTTTTTGTACTCCCCCTCCACGGCACTAGAATTCCCTCCTCGATTCACTTATGGATTTTTTCCAACTTCATTCTTGTTTCCCCATTTATCGACCTCCCATACTTGCCAACCTTGTTCTTTTGCGCAGGCTCTTCTTCCCTCCACTTCACAGTCCAATGCTTCCCGTGGAATTTTCCCGAAAAATCTTTGTCATCAATTTGATGACGGCTAATCCCAGGATTATCTTCACGTCAGCCATTAGGTTTTTCATCACTACGACCTCAAATTTCTTTCTTTCTCTATACACCTCACATTTTCCATTACTTTCAACTCTCCTTCCGTCAAACGCAACTATGTTCTCTCTTTTTCCATCTCTTACTACATCGCATCCCTCATATCTTGCCAATCTTCTTATGTCGGTGACATAAACGTCCATCGGTTCTCCCATCCACTTCTTTTCACAAATGTTTCTAAAGGTCATTAACGGGTTTTGGTGAAAGTTATCTCAATTTTTCCTTTATCTTCT
This sequence comes from Trachelipus rathkii, assembly GCA_015478945.1. Taxonomy (NCBI): domain Eukaryota; kingdom Metazoa; phylum Arthropoda; class Malacostraca; order Isopoda; family Trachelipodidae; genus Trachelipus; species Trachelipus rathkii. The sequence goes on from JABUQX010030534.1 coordinate 20,218, forward strand.
CTGAGTGGTTTTTGGCCTCCTCACTCATCTTGAGGAAAACTGCTAAAGCCTCCCCTTCAAGCAGCATTGGTAGGATGAGTTCTTCAGTCTTGATCCCTTAAGACCATCTCAACTTTTAGCAGCCACGACTCAATTCTACTTCTCTGATGAAGGGTTTGATCACATCAATAATTTTTAACACATTTGCTGTCATGCTCGCTTCCTTTTTCCTTTTGCCCGGATAGCTTGTAGGCCTAAAACAAGTCAATTCAACGTAATTTTTAATAAGAATGACAAACATAATATATTTACAATCTTCTTATATATTAACACAACGATGCTTATATACAGTGCGCCGACTCCGCACGTAAGCTCCAGTTTGATAATATTTGGACTCTTCTTCAATACCACAATTATTATTATTATTATTATTATTATTATTATTATTATTATTATTATTATTATTATTATTATTATTATTATTATTATTATTATTATTATTTTTTCAAATTTTTGAATTTTATTTTTATTAAAAGATACTTTTACAAATAAAAAAAATGAAGAATATTAATATGTTCATGTTTTTAGGACATCATTTTCCTTTATTATTATTTTGTAGACTCATATTAGTGATGTAGGGTATGGAGAGAAAGGTGACAGATTAAAAGTAAAAATCCCTTTAAGAAACGAACCTCATTCGTCAAGAAGAAAGAACCAAAAGATTAAAAACAAAGATTTGAAAAATCATGAAAAAGTCGAGTTGGAACTTCGTTAAAGCCTGTAGAAATTTAAATATGATCATTGCATGTTTGAATGTAAACTCATATCAAATTTAGAAGTGATGGTGACACTGGTTGTTATGAGCGCTTTGGGAATTGTAAAATCTAGCCTGATCGCCCACTTAAGAGGACTTTTGATTAGAGTACCAGCATTTGAAATGTTTGGAGGTGGTGAAGAAGAGCCTGAGTATCACTAGGTTGGTGTTAGGAATGTAGAAGGGGGAATAATTATGTGCCATCCTTTGACTCACTGTTTGAGAACGGTTGGTATTTTAATTGTGGATTTAGGTCTTTAATTTCTGTTTAATTAATAATATTTTCATCACTTACATTCCATCTTCATTTCACCATTCGTACAAAGGCTCACTTGTCTAGTCTGAATTCCATTTCTATACCATGTGAATTTTTTTGGCTACTCTTAACTTGCCTTTTAGTTTCTTCTAGGGGTGTACCGGAACTGAAATTTTCGGTTCCGGACAGAACCGGAATTAGCCGGAATCACAAAAAAAATTCTGGCCGGAACCGGAATCTCTAATGAATTTCCTATAACTACTAAAGAAATATAAAAAAATAATTCTATATAACTATATATATATATATATATATATATATATATATATATATATATATATATATATATATATATATATATATATATATATATATATATATATATAACTATAACTTCTATATATAATAATATATATATATATATATATATATATATATATATATTTATTTATTTTTTTTTTTTTTGATAAAGATTTTATTCATTAATTGATTACAGATTTGTCAACTATCAACTCTACAAAATCGTTTTAAGAAACTATAAATCATTAAATGTTTTTATTATTAATAATGTTACAAATTCTTTAATAGAGTAAAATATGCCACAAAAAATAAAAATAGGTAGTTCACCAAAAACATTTACAACGCCGCTTCATAAACATATGGAAAATCATCACAGAAAGAGAGGGAATATCTGGAGGTCAAAAAAAAAGTTTGCTGGATAGTGATAAAAGGGAGATATTATAACCCATTTTCAGAACACTGGACTTTAAAAATAGCGAGAAGATTGAAGCCATGAAACAAGTGAGTTTTGAGAAAATTACATTTCCCCCTTCCCAAAATTGCCATATCTAATGACCCCAAATCACAGGAGAATTTTCAGAAAATGACACATTTTTAAATTTGCTACCAACAATGAGTTCACACAAGGAAAGCCATTTCATTCCACAGGCAATTACTATGAAGAGCAGGGACTCATAGAACTTGTTTGCCCATCTTCAACCAAAAATATCTCTTATTTCTAGTAGAAATTTTTTTTTTTTGTAGAGAGATGATGTTACCAAGCTTCGCTGATAAATTGAGATCAGCAGTATTAGAGAAGTTATCTAAGGCTGATCGATATCATTTACTACAGATATCTGGATAGCTAAATATTCAAGCGAGTCATTTCTTTCTATATCTCTTCATCTGCTCACTGGCTTACAAGCGAGTTGAAAAATTGGACTATGAATTCCATTGCAATATATATTGCATATAGCAACTATATATATATGCTATATATATATATATATCACTATATATATATATATATATGCTGCTATATGCTGCTGCTATACTCTTTCTGCTATATATATATATATATATATATATATAGTATTTGATTTTGGTTTTAAATTTGAATTTAATGAGCATCTTATTATCTTATATTTTGAGATATTTGAGATAAACTTTATTTCAATAATACTGTAGGTATTTAATACACTGTGTATGAATACTACAAAAGGCTACAAGGCTACCATTATATTTTGTTTAAAGATGGGCTATAGGTTATGTAAAATAAATTCCTTCCAGCAAATTTTTTAATAATCAAAGAGCTATTTGTAGTAATTCCGGCCGGACCAGAATTCCTACCGGTACACCTCTAGTTTCTTCTTTGTTTGTGCTGAGTTTAGCTTTAGATCGTCTGTATAGAACAGGTGTGTCATCTGTTTAGTTTTCATTCTTGGGTTTATTCTGCATCTGTTGGTATGGATGTGTTACTCAGGGGATTCAGCACCTCAGAAGGGAGGATGTTGAATCACCAGTGGAGACCAAATCCCTTTTAATTTTAGTTTTCAACTCATTTTGTCTTCATATTGATTTTATGAATCATCATGAATTTATATATATATATAGCATATATATATATATATATTACTATATATATATATATATATATATATATATGCTGCTATACTATATATATACTATCATATATATATATACTATCTGCACTATATATATATATATATATATATGCATAAAGGCTGAAGATAGATTGATTGATTTTGGAAGTTGTGTAGCAGAAGCATTTGGGTATAGTTCCAAGAGTTGGAGGAGAGCAGTAATAAATACCTTATAAGGGTAAGGGAGATAAGGGGAACTGTAGATATTATAGGTTAGTTTATTGGGTGTTGTGGGAAGATATATGCACTTTCAGTCTGGTATTTGGTCGAAAAAAGAAGTCGTCAGAAGTGACGAGAAGGACTGATTCATGAAGGAACAAGGTTGCTTTTAGGAGTGGTAGAGGATGTATGGATCAAATCTTTACATTGAAACAATGATTGAGAAAATGAGGAAGAAAGAATAAATTGTATTTAGGTTTTACGGATTTACAAAACAGTGGTATGATAGGATTAATAGGGAAACTCTATGGCAGGTGTTAGTAATAATTAGTGTTGGTGATAGGCTTCTGAAATAGTCTTCTAGAGTGCTCTAGGGTTAAGAGTTTCGGACCAGAAGAAGTTGTGCTTTTTCGGATAACCCCAGATACAGGAATAAAAGCCTTCCTGGGAGTTGTTGAGATTAGAAGTTATACTATATATATATATATATATATATATATATATATATATATATATATATATATATATATATATATATATATATATATATTACCTATATATATATATAAACCAATAACCATATATATATATGTATATCTAGAGAGAGGAGAGAGAGAGAGAGAGAGAGAGAGGTGAAAAATTTTCTTTGCCTACTCGAACGATAAAATTACCTCCCATTTTTAATGGTGTGTCTTTCTCTTTCTTTTGCTTTCATATTCTTCACACACTCATCCTCAGGCAACATAATATATTACTAACACACCATTTATCCACATATCATACACATACTTATAAGTACACAACCCACTTCTAGATAACACCTTGCAGACATCCCTACTACTCATACCCACACTGTGTGCAGAGGGGAGAAAAAATTTCCCACATCGTATGTCCTGCCCTGCATGTCGTAGAAGCCGACTAAGGGGCGGTGGTAGTTGGACTGGCTGCCCACTACCACCACCTATCTCTTTCTTGCTAAGAATGCTGATGCATGCCTCGGAGATGGTGTGATCGCCGTAAGCACGACCTTCAATTTTCAATAAAATTGTATGAATCATTGTAAAGAATTTTTATGGAATGTCAAGAGGAATAAATGTTGAGGAGAAGAGGAGAGGTGATGAATGTATTTATTTAGAAGGAACAAATTTGATTTGCTGGCTGTGATGACTGAAACAAAGATGAAGGAAAGGCTGAAATTAAGTGTGTGTGGTTTGTGAAATAGTAATGCGTACTGGTGTGGAAGAAGAGAGAAGAAGGTAGAGAGGGAGAAGGAGTTTACAATTTTGATGAGTGACCTTGTAATTTTAAGCTATGTAGAGCTTTGTGTGTGTGAGTCCTAGAATTCTATTAGTTAATTTTAAGTTTGAAAAAGGTCAGGGTATGAGTGGTTGTGGCGTAGCTTGCCAACCATGGTCATGAGGGAAGCGTTGAAGAAGTACGATTTTGGGATAATCTAACTCCGAATGAGTGTTCTGGATAGGGTGGTGGAACTTCAGTTGATGAATGTTGGGGGGGACCTGAATGATTCCACTGGATGGGTGATCAAAAGGGATGGTATAACCCAGGGGTTGGTTTAGGTGGCGGAAATGGGAATGGTAGGAAGGTGATTGATTTCTTGTGAAGAGAGAGGTATGTGTGTGTAAATAATACTTTCTTTAGAGCACAGAGAGATATCACATAAGTGTATACTAGGCAGAGTGAAAGATATAGTTTGATTTGTGTTGGGAGTGAAAGAAGGAGATGTTAAAAGTATATTATTTGGATATTGTTAAATCAGTGAGAAGATTGGAATGGGATTATCCGATCATTGTATTTTGTTATGTGGATTAAGTTAGTGGAGACTTGGATGGAGAGGAAGGAATACTGAAGGAAGTAGGTAAAATTAAGAGTGAGAAGTTAAGTGAGCCAGACAATAAGGATAAGTATATTAAGAAGGCGCTTCGCTGTGTCGGTTGAATGTGAACAAGTTGATACTAAGCAAATCTAGGAGCAAATGAAGGAAACAATTGTTAGTAATTGCAAAGGGGTGTGTGAATTATTTAAGTGGAGAGTAAAAAAGATGTTGGCTGAATGGTGGAATGAAGAGGTGATGAAGGGTTTTAACGTAAAAAGAAGGCGTTGGTGAATGATGCTAAAAGCTACAAATGATGATTTTCAAAAGAAAGATTATTGGAATTATATAGGAGGAACAAGGAATGTTAGAGGCATACATAGGAGGAAAAATAATTGGGACATGAACATACAAGGGAATAAATTAATTGGGACATGAACATACAAGGGAATAAATTAATTTGGACATGAACAGGTAAATGGGTTAGGGCAAACATGAAAATAAGAGGAACATGCCCAGAATAATGAATAGGGATGTGGTGCTTTGTGACTTTATAATTTTGTAACTGTTGAAAGAGATTAGAGGGCTTGGGGGATGGGGGCGTAAAAAGCAGGGGATAATGTCATTAACAGTAATGTCTTCGAACAAAGTGAATGTGTATGTGGTTTTTGATGGTGCAAGAAAAGACTAATGAAATTATTTTTCTTGAAGGATGAGGTTATTAGTAGGAGGAGGTAATGGGTAGGGTAAGAAAGTTGAAGAATAGTAAATCTGCAGGTATGGATGAAGAAATTACTGTGAAATGATCAAAAACGGAGCAGAGATGGTGATTGATTGGATTTGGAGTTGTGTAACAAAAGCGTTTATGGAGGGTATCGTTCCAAGGGATTGGAGGCAGTAATATTATATATGAAGGGTAAGGAAAAGAGGGAACTGGCATGAAATTGCGGGAATAAGTTTTTGTTTTATTGAGGTGTTGTAGGGAAGGTATATGCAGGTATTTTGGGGAAGAGTGAGTCGAGTGACAGAGGACTGATTGGTGAAGAATGTTTAGAAGTGTAGAGGATGTGTGGATCAAATCTTTACATTGTTTCAAATGATTGAGAAGAAATGCAAGGGAGAAGAAAAAGGAATAAGTATATTTGGGAGTTTATGGATTTTAACAGGGCGTATGGAGTAGAGTTAATGGGAAGCTTAACCGGAATAATCAGTGATACCTTAATTGTTGGTAGTAAGCTTCTAGGAATGGAATCAAGTATGTATGGACATAGTGAAACGTATGTGTAGAGCCAAATGGTGTCAATGGTAGGATTGGTTTAAGTTAATAGTGAGTGAGATTTCAGAGGGTTGTGTTAGTATCTCCCTTGGACAGTTTGTTAATTTGTATATGGACAGTTGGGTTATATGAAAGAATTCGAGGTGAGGGTGGCAGGAAATGGTATTGCAGGAAGGCCAGAATAAGTGGAGGAGAATGGAGATGAGTGGAGGGTAACCCTACCTATTATATGGATGATTTGGTTCTGTGTATCGTGGCAGATCTGAAGAGAGTTTGAGAAGGGATTGGTAGAGATTTGGCAGGGAGTATAAAAGGAGGGGGTTTGAAAGTAAGCATAGATAAAATATGGTTGTTGGTGAGGACAGTCCTCAGTGAGTTATGTTAGATAGGTACGAGCAGCTGGAGCAGTATACGAGTTTAATATTTAGGAGTATGTGTTGTGGATGAAAGGGAACGGATGATGCAGGATGTAGTAGGAAAGTTGTGAATGGCAGGAAGGTTACTGGTGCAATTAAATCGTTGGTGAATATAAAGGGACTAAGAATCTTGGTGCGGTAGAGTCTTGCATGAGGGGTATGTTGTTACCTGTGTTATTGTACATGGTAGTGAGACTATGGTCTGGAATAAGAAATATAGATCCCAGGTTAAATGGGCAGATGGACATCACAAGGGGCATGCTAGGCGCAATTGTAAATGAGAACCCAGAACATGACAGAGAGTTGTGTGTGAATTATTGAAGAAAAGGGGTAAATGAAGAGGCAGAATGAAAGTATGTTAAGAAAATGGACTTTGGTCACGTGGAAGGATGACTGATAGTCCAGGTTGTTTAGCGGATGATGCAGTAATTGGAAGTGTGTTTGAACTGACCGGCTGAGCGGGGGAGACACCGAGAAGAAGAAAGTGGTTAGTCGGTGAGCAATATGAAGGAGAGAAATGTGAGTTTGGCAGAGAGCGAATAAAGGTGCATGATAGGAGAATGGCGGGGGTTTTATATGGGGGCATGGTTGTGGCCCACACAGATAAAGGATGAACCCACCCATTGACGATTACCATAGTAGCAGAGATTTTCAGGTCCACGCCTGGCTTTTTAGGGTGGATTTTGCAGACGAGCTTTCACATAATTAATGGTACAGAGGGCGATAGGCTGGGCTGTCTTTTTCGACCCATTTGTCTACATCTCTCCTACTGCTTCTTCCCGATACTTGTAGCGCTCCTTACCTCCCAATCTTGGGAAAATAAAGGTAGAGGTGAAGAAAGAAATATATATATATATATATATATATATATATATATATATATATATATATATATATATAACCTGCTCTTCAACTGCTGTAACAACTAACCAACCTTGTATATATATATGCTCTTTGCTGTAACAACTTATATAACCACTATGTAATATATATAACCAATATATATATATATATCCAGAGGAATTGGGCATAAGCAAATAAAGAAGTGCAAAGCGCAATTTGTAAACTGCGATCTTGATAGCATTTTATGATTTCAAAAAAAATAATACTATCATTAATATCATTAAAATAAATATTAACTCATAAATAATCTAAGATCGTGCTCTATCTAAAATGTCTAAACATATATATATATAATAATA
>JABUQX010030535.1:0-20000 GCA_015478945.1 Trachelipus rathkii
CAACGACAAAAACCTAACACACCATATACCACACACGCGCACAAACACACACACTTTCCACAACAACACACACACACAGCGAAAGCATGTACGAAAGCACACAAACTCACACACACACGAACAAACTCAACGTGATAGATAAAGTGTTGAGAATAAGCACACATAGACATCGGAACTACTATCAGTCCAATTAAAGCGTACACTCATAAGCACTGAATGTTACTTCTCACTCATAATCTCACACACACACGGATGTGTGAAAATTTTTGCTAAGAGATAACTTGCGAAGTCTCTTTATATTTTACTCAGAATAGCTAAAATACAGAACTTAAGGTACTCTTATCAACATGTTTACTCTTACGTTTACACTACTCACATAAGCTCGAGCTACGTCACTATTTGCTTCAAAGTTAGTATGTATCAACTATAATTATCGAGAATGATACCTAAAGCCGCGCTCTACGCACACAACAACGACCTGCTTAGCAAAACCACACGGCGCTCTTGGCTTCACACAGCAAGGTCATTCTTCCTCACACACATATCAACTAGATACCACAGCCATTTGTTGATGGCATCATTCAAATCAGCACTTACATAACGACTCGATGTATTCTAAAATCATAGTAGATCTTCTGAGGCACTACCAAGGTATTTATAAGTGATGGATGCTCTGCACCTCACTGCACACGCAACACACTCCAATAATAGAAATCAATCAATTCATTTAATAAAATTAGTCTCACATACCTACTACACCTGCTACGTAAAGCTGTAATATTGGAACACTACGAAATAGAGAGGAAAGATGGAAATCACATCACACTCACTCAAGGATCACACGAATGAATGCGAAAGTGAATTATCGAGACAATGCAACAACGCAACACAAAAGACTGCTACACATCAAACAAACAGACAAACACAAATAGAAGAATAAAAAAACACTACTCACACCTTCACCAGGGGGTGAGTATCAATAGTATCTAAGTAAAAGGACATATAACCACCACGAAGCTATTAGAAAGTATATAATAATACTATAGATCAAGCAATAGTCACTATAATAATCAGGGTAAGAAAGTAAGTGGGCACCCGGTAAAAAATAAAACCATGCATAACGAGAAAAATCGACAAGTAGTATATATAAAGTAAATATAATTAAGAAGATATAGTTCATATAAATAATACTAATCATAGATAAGATAATTATAATAGTATATATATAATACAGTGAAATATCATAGCTAGTATAATAGATATAGTATAATATATATATAAATATATCCAGTTTACCAGTATTCCAGGTTCACCAACTATACACGAACTACAGCGATATATCGAGACGAATGTTATTAATAATTTTCATTCCGATTATATTTTTCAGTCAACCAGAACACGTAGAAAGACCATTTAAACATCGATATAGGGTTAAAAAACATATAAATCGATTGAAGCCATCAAAAATGATCTATCGATTATCTTAAAACTTCTAAGAACCAAAAACTCCCCTTTGGTTGTAAAATCTATGAGGTAACTGAGTCAGGTCAAAATAAAGTAAATAATCTACTTTTAACAAATATAAATATAAAGTATATTAAAACGTAAAGTAAAATACAGTAAAAAACGAAGATGCGTTATCATAATATGTGAAAATAAAGAATACTTCTGCCAAACGACGCTTAAAAAATTACAATTCGTGCTGTAGACATCATAAAATAACAGTCCATTGACAGTAAGTAATACGATGATTGCCATGTAATGATTAGGTAAAGTGTTCAATCAATGATGGTCGTTGAGATGTAGGTGTGTGTGCTGTGTGTGTGTTGTAGGTGTGTGGGTGTGTGAATAGTGTGTGTTTGTCGCGTGTGATGTAGTATATGGTGGTTAGTTTTGTTATGTTTCATAAACATATATAGTTGAATAATAATAATAATAATAATAATTAATAATAATAATAATAATTAATAATAAAATAATAATAATAATTAATAATGAAAATAATAATAAATTTATTGATGTATCATAATAATTATAATATTCAACGATACTAGCACATGAGGAATAATAATAAAATTAATATAATAATAAAATGTATATAATAATAATATATAATAATTAATAATAATAATAATAATAATAATATAATAATAATAATAATAATAATAATAATATTTTACGGTTGGTGATCAGAAATATGCTGATGTCGTTTCTGCTGGTAATGTAGAAGAACTTCTAATTTTAGTTGTACATGGAAACAAAAACGTGGGTCGAAAGCGTCGATAAATCGGAAGCGACGATAGAACATTATCAAAACAAAATAAACGAACTCCAAGAACATTTGAAAACTGTTTACTCGAAAATGAACGTGGGTGTCGACGAAGCGAAAAACGAATTTACGAGCAACAACAACAACAACAACAACAACGACGACGATGGGTTCACGCGAACGGGCGAAAATGGGAAGCGAAGCAGCGACGGCGAAAAGCCGATAATCGAAGAAGTTGATTAATTTGTTATTGTTTTTGTTATAAAAAAAAATTGTACCACAGTTAGCTTTATTAATGTGAAAACATTGTTATGTTAGCGTATATACGATGGTTAGTATTTAAAGAACTTATTTTGTGCTATGTTTATCCGAAATGATACTCGAAATGTAGCCTGAATCAATAGATCAATAGATCAAGGGGTCATGGATGGGAGGGTAGGGAGGGGTGGAGACGGTGGTTTTATTTACCGATTTACTGATTTACTTTTATAGTATGTAAAAATGCAAATTTTTTTTAAATGAAAACATAAAAGAAAGAAATTTTAATTAAAACAATAAAAAAAGGGAAAAATAAAAAAAGGGGGCAAAAAAAATTTAAAAAATTTTTTAAAAAATTTTTTTGTTTTTAATAAAAAAAAATATTTGTTCCTAAAAAAATCAAAAACAAAATAAATAATAAGTTTTGTGTTATGTTATACTATGACTTGAATCAATAGATCAATAGACAATAGATCAATAGATCATAGATCAATAGATCACAGAAGTGTATGTATGGAGGCAGTTTGATTTACTGATTTTTCTGATTTACCTTTAAGGTTTGTAAATATGCAAATTTTTTTAAGTTATAAACATAAAAAGAATTAAATTTTTTTATAAAAAACGTTTTTAAATAGAAACAAAAGCAAATAAATAAAAGTTTTGTGTTAGTTATACAAAATATCGTACTTTGATAAGTGAGATCAATACATCAAATTTAAGATCAATAGATCCAATAGATCAATAGATCACAGAAGCGTATGAGGGTATGGAGGGCAGTTTGATTTACTGATTTACTATTTACTGCTTTAAGGTATGTAATATGCAAATTTTTTTGAGAGTTATAAACATAAAAGAGATAAATTTATTTAGGATAGTAAAAACACGAAAAGAGAATATATAACAAACGAAAAACAAAATAAATAAAAGTTTTGTGTATGTATACAAAATATGATTTGAATCAATAGATCAATAGATCCATAATCAATGGATCAATCAACTATGGATGATTCGCAAGGTTGTAGGGTAGTTTATTTCTTGATTAATAGAGGTTTACCTGCTTTACTGATTTACTGATTTACTGATCTTACCGCTTTAAGGTATGTAAATATGCAAATTTTTTACTTTCTATAAACATAAAAAAAATAATTTGCTGTGAAGTTAAAAAAACTTAGATTTAAACAAAATAAGCAAAAACAACTAATTTTAACCACAATAATTATAAAGAACAAAACAAACTAAACTAAAAGTCTTTAACTTAGGGATTGCTATATACAAAATATAGACTTGAAAATACGTCAAATAGAAATCATGGAAGGCGTATGAGGGGCTGATACATTTCGATTTAGTGATTCTTCTGGAAGACGCTTTAAGATGGTTAAATTCTAGCAAAATTCTCTTTAATAATAACATAAAAGATAATTTTTAGTAAAAACAAATATTAGTAACAGATAAGCAAATACAAGGTTAGGAGCTTTGCTATGACTTCATTAATGAACAAACAAAATAATTCTAATATTTGTTAAGTTATACAAAATATGCTTTGAAACAAATAGATAAAAAAGATCAATAGATAATAGATCACAGAAGGGAGGAGGAAGGATATGCGAGAAGCATTCAGACTTACTGATTACGCTCAAGGTACTGTAAAATATAGACATCAAGGTTTTTATATAAACTAAAAAGAATAAATTTTTTAGAAAACAAAAAGTTTAAGAAAACAAAACACATAAATAAATAAAAGTATTTAGTTTATGTTATACAGAATATGACTTGAATCAATAGATCAATAGAATCAACTAGATCATAGATCATAGTACAATAACATCACAGAGGTTGTATGAGAAGGTATGGAGGCAGTTTTGCATTTACTGATTTATGATTATGCTATAGAGTAGTAAATTGCAAAATTTTTTTACATTAACAACATAAAAGGAATAAAATTTTTTAGTAAAAAAACGAAAAGTTAAAGAAACAAAACAAAATAAATAAAAGTTTTTGTGTTATGTTATACAAAATATGACTTGAATCAATAGATCAATAGATCAATAGATCAATAGATCTGTAGATCACGAATGGGGTGCTATACAGTTTATTTACTGAATTTACTGATTTTCTGCTTTAAGTTATGTAAAATGCAAAAATTTTTAAAGTATAAACATAAAAAGAATAAATTTTTTAGTAAAACAAAATATTTTAAACAGAGAAGCAAAAATAATAAATTTTTTTTTAGTAAAAAACATAAAATGTTTAACAAAACAAAATAAATAAAGTTTTTGTGTTAGTTATACAAAATTATGACTGAATCAAAGATCAAGAGCAATAGAGCACAGAAGCGCTATAGAAGGATATGGAGGGCGAGTTTTACTTGACCTGATTTTACTGGATCAGGTATTGTAAATTTCAAATTTTTTTAAATTTTATAAACATATAAAAGAATAAATTTATATAGTAAAAAAAGATTAAGCAATCTAGAAAATAAAAAATTTCGAATTATAGTAACAATAATGTTAAAAAACAACAAATAATAGTTATTTAGATAGTTATGTTATACAAAATATGACCTTGAAATCCTCATAGATCAATAGATCAATAGATCAAATAGATCAATAGATCATGGATGCACAGAGGAAGGTGGCTGGAGGGCAGTTTGATTAACTGATTGTCTGATATGCCTTTAATCCTGATTACTTTGATTTTACTGATTACTTGCTTATAGAGTATGTAAAATGCAATTTTTAAGTTATAAACATAAAAAGAATAAATTTTAGTAAAAACAAAATGTTTAAAGAAACAAAACAAAAATAAATAAAAGTTTTTGTTATGTTATTCAAAATATGACTTGAATCAATAGATCAATGATCAATAGATCAATAGATACAATAGATCAATATATCAAATATGAACAAGGGTAGGAGGCAGTTTGATTAACTGATTTACTGATTTACTGCTTTAGGTATGTAAAAATGCAAAATTTAAAGAAAACAAAACATAAAAAGAATAAATTTTTAGTAAAAACAAAATATTTAAAGAAAAGAAAACAAAAATAAATAAAAGTTTTTGTGTTATGTTATACAAAATATGACTTGAATCAATAGATCAATAGATCAATAGATCAATAGATCAATAGATCAATAGATCATGGAAGGGTAGGAGGGGACTGGAAGGCAGTTTGATTAAACTGATTTACTGATTACCTGCTTTAGGGTGTGTAAAATGCAATTTTTTACGTTATAAACATGAAAAGCATAAAATTTTAAAAAAGAAAAAGAAATAAAATTTAAAAAGTAATTAAAAAGTTTAAATTGAAAGCAAAAATTAGAAACTTAAGGAATGAAACTTATAAAACTTATAAAATAAAATAGCAAACAATATATTTTATTGACGATTATAAAAAGAAAACGAGATTTTGAAAATAGAAATATCAGTCTGAGACTAAACGAATGTTTACTAACTCAGCACTGCACCGGCTCCAGCATCGGTGCCTGTACCAACTCTGTCTCCTTCTTCCTTCGTCCTCATTCCTCCATCTTCTCTTATGCACTCCGTGCATTTCTTCTTCTTCTTTTATTTCAGTTAGGGACCATCCTCCGGGGGGTTCCAAACACCATTCTTCCTCCTTCCTCGTTCCTCCTTCTTCCTCCTTCCTCATTCCTCCTTCCTCATTCTTCTTCCTCTCTTCTTCTTCTTCTCCCTCTGTTTTGCATTCCATGCATTTCTTCTTTTTTCAACTGGGGACCCCCCCTCTGGGGGTCTCTAGACTCCGAATCCGAACCAGACTCCAACTCCGTCTTCTCCGACTCCAACTCCTCTACCCAGCCTCCAAGTTTCAGTCTTCTATGATCATTTTTAATTTTTACGGGGGCAGCGTCCCCCCTTACGGGGAGACGCAGAGGGACGTAATCACGTCTTCGACGAGATTACGTCATCATATAGCTCACATCCAAATTTCATCCGAAACGTTAAAAGCCTAACATGCGTTTCAGGACGAATTGACTTGGCGCTAAGGGGGCAACACCCCCTTAGGGGTGACCTACGGTCACCAAAACTCGCGTGGGCTCAGTTTATCACCTACATAGAACATATACCAAGTTTCAGACCGATATCTCTATTCCTTCCTAGCGAAAAGGGTTGCCTCGGAATGGGGAAAAAAGCAGTCCCGGTCAATGTTACACTTTAACTACAACGATTAATCGATGTAATGTATAGTAAATTATTTTCTTTCGATATATTTCATTGTTAAAGCCAACCAGTAGGACGTAGGAAAGACGATTTAAACATCGATATAGGTAATCGATCACGATAATCGGATTGGGAACCATCAAAAATATCTATCGATCATAACCTTGTCTAGGAACCAAAAGTCCCCTTTGGGGGCTCGCCCCTTTTGGGGGGCTAAACCTCCGAAAACGTCTTCCAGACCTTAAATTCGGTCTTCACCGACCTTAAAAACCCTGGGTTTGACGTTATCAAACGTCAAAAAACTAATAAATGATGGAAATTTCCAAGTCAAGCTCCGAGCATGACTGAATTTTCCAAAACCTTCGCTATGATTTTCAAGTCTGCTTTCGACTGCAGGGGTGCCAATGGAAAAAATCCCCAAAATCCTCCGGAGTTGGGATCTTGACCTGAATTATGAACAGAAGCTAAAAAAGTTAAATAAAAAATGCCTAAAAGTAGCATAAAAATGCAAAAAGTGCCAAATAACGATTAGCGTTGCCAGATTTAGCGACAAAATCTGGCAAAACGTTAAAAAGTAGCAAAATTGGACAAAACGTTAAAAAGTAGTTAAAAAAGTACCAAAAAAGGCCAAAAATTTAACGCATTAGGTGCCAGATTAGTCGAGCAAATCTGCAACCTTGCAGTTTGCGCAGTTTCCCCCCTACTACTACTAGTATACATACTAGATATATATATATATATAATAATATATATATATATATACTAATATATATATACATATATATAATATATGACTATATATATATAATATATATAATATATATATATATAATATAATATATTATCCATATATATATATTATATATATATCTATATATTATATATATATAATATAATATATATATATATATAATATATATATATTATAGATATAATATATATTATATATATATATATATATATATATATTATATTATATAAATTATATAGAGAAGGACTATACTAGCATTCACAACTATATAATATATATATATATATAACTATATTATATATAATATATATATATAATATATATATATATATATATAAATTTTTTTAATACAATATATAAAAAGTTATTTTAAATTATAAATATAATATTTTTAGAAATCAATATATATATATATATATATATATATATAATATATAATATATATATATATATATATTATATAATATATATATATAATATAATACATATATAATATATATAAGTATATAATATATACTATATGTATACCAAGCCGTAGTCAGGGGGATTGATGGGAGTCTGAACCAATCCCCTCCCCCGAAACTATTTAATCTAGAAAAAAAATTAATGGCTTGTGTCTCTTAAGTTTAATTTATAACAATAATTAAAATAATAAAGCAAATTAAGAGTATATATTAATAGAAATGCAGAAAGTATATTTTATGATTCGTAAATATTTCTTAGGTTTAGCAGCTGTTGATAACACCAAAGGAGAATTTCTAGTAAGGTTAAAATAAATAATGACGTTCTGATTGAGAAACGATATGATGGTACAGCAGCAATGAACAGAAGTTTGAGGTGTTCAAGCTTTCGAAAATATCGAAAGGCATTGTATGTTCACTGCTCTTCATGCACATTCATACGTAGCATACATTACACACTTTATCATCACTGTTAAAACAATTGAGTACTATTTGAGGTCAGTCACCAAGTCGGACAACTTTTTTATAATAGGAAAAATAGGAAAGATATTTCTTGAGGCAAAATGAGCAAAACTAAGATGAATGCGAGAAACAAAGTGTGTGGAAAGTTACGATGAATTGTTATGATTTTGACTAGGTTTTTAAAGCAACTGTTCAAGTTTTGGAGGAGCACGAGATTAATCAAGATATTGGAACTTTCTTCAACAAAATCAAATCTTTTGAAGTCGTTAATCACTATTGCATTTGTTATAAGTTTAATTATAACATCAAAAATTTATTCCCTTTCACGCTTTCATTATGAACTACACTGAAGTCTTCATCATTATTGAGAGCAACTGCTCTTAATCATATTGAAAATATGATGCTTTTTTTGTAATGATTTTGCGCAAACATTGATGAAAAAAATTTCAAGTATTTTGAAAGTTGAAACAGAACTTCTGTTTTCTGTTAATAAAGTATTAAGGATGTCACGTGTCAGAATCAATGAAAATGAAAAAGACATAAAGCAATTTAGCAATTCCTTTTCTTGATAATTTTTCATACAAGTTATGAAGCAAGTAAGTTAGCCATAGATCCATACTACCAATCTTATTAAAGTTATTAAACCGATATTTATTAAATTTTAGTGAATTTTTATAGATGAATTTGATACATACATTCACTTTTAGATTGCTAAAGATTTTAGCATCTATCTCACCTACAACGTGAACAACAGAAGGGTATTTTCTCTACTCTGAAAAGGCTCTATAAATGCTTTCTCTTTTCTTCTTTTCTAATCTTTTTCACTTTAAATAATAATAATAATAATAATAATAATAATAATAATAATAATAAAATAATAATAATAATAATAATTTAATACTATTATCTTTTATAATAATAATAATAATAATAATAATAATAATAATAATAATAATAATAATAATAATAATAATAATAATAATAATAATAATAATAATAATAATAATAATTAATAATAATAATAATAATAATAATAATAATAATAATAATAATAATAATAATAATAATAATAATAGTTAGTTTTTGGTCATTGTGAAGTGCGGACGTGCTTTTGAGTGCTCTCGCTTGATAGTTTATATTTATTTTATTTATTGTTATTATTATTTTGTATAGCTGTGTTTGTGACAGTGTATGTTTTTCAATCTTGTATTTGTTTTAATTAAAGTTTTTTTATTAAATCATATCAGTTGGTGTACACTTATTAGATTCAGTGAAGTTTTGCACGTGGAGTTTTTAAAAGATAAGTTCTAGTTTTTATTTTTTTTTTTCTTTTCTTTGTCGTTTTTTTTTTTTGTTGCGAATTTTTATTAGGGTAAACTATGAAGGTTGCGTAAGTTGAGTTTTATTGTTTTATTTATTATTGACAAAATCTTATTTTATTTAATTAATTTTAGCACATTAAACTTCTTAACTCTATGTTTTACGTTGATGAATTTTATCCGGATTTTTCCTTTGTTTTGGCTTTTGTTCTTGTTTTGTGTGTGTGTGCGTGTGTGTTGGTGTGTGTGTGTGTGTGAATGGTGTGTGTGTGTGTGTGTAGTGTGCTGTGGTGTGTGTGAGATGGGCAGATATTGCATAGAAATGCCGGGGCTTTCTATTGAACTTCAACCAACACCGTGTGGCTTAAATTCTAACTCTGCTTCCGTTGAATACCACCTCTCTAACTCTTGCCCTAATCTTTTGCTCTTGTCTGGGAACCTCAGGATGGCTAAGATTCATCCTCTAACGTCGTTTAACGTATCTAACCTATAACTTATTTCATAATTTCCGTCAGAAGGGTGGAGTATGTTACATTAACACTCCTGTAACACCTCTCGTGAATCTCGAATCACCTAATTTCGATGTTCTTTGCCTTAAGAAATCTTTTCTTCCTTCTACTTCTAGGAACCTTGTGCTTGCTACTTTCTCCTAACAGAAAAGATTTCATGGCTTTTTTGATTACTTACTACTTCTCACGAAACTTATATCTTCTCATCCAAATACGAGGCTCTATTTAGGGATTTCAATGTACACAAACCTGAGATGGGTGGGATCCCTCTCATACTGATTAGAGGTGGGAGGAGGGCCGATCATTCAAGCATTCTCAACGATCATGGAGCAACAATTAAAGAACCAACACCACATTCCGGACGTCCAACCAATGTCCTTGAACACACTTGACCTAGTTTCACACCACTAGCCTTTCTCTCTATAAATACACACCCTTCGCTCTATTGGTAAATCTGACCACAACCTGATACTCTTAATTTTAATACTTTTTCCCCAACAGCTCCATCCTACCCTGTCGCTTCTTTCTGCACTTTGATCGGCGATTGGGGCTTTGCGCTGCCTTCTACCGCAACTAAATTGAATGGACTGCTTTTCTCTGGTGATGCTTCGGCTTCTGCCGACAAGGTTGGGAGCTGTAATCGTTGATGGATGAGCAGGTTCATTCCTTCTTCAACTATATCTTATCTCCTCATAATCCATGGTTCGAGCTCGTGCTTGTTCTCTGCCATTCAGGCTGCTAGGGACAATGCGTATCGGGGGTGAAAAATTCTCTTCTCCTATCACTCTCGCTAATTTTCATTCAGCCTAGAAATCGTTGCATGGATACTCTTCGACGAGCCAAAGCGGACTTCATCAAACGAAAAGTGCGCTAACCTCCTTGGCTCCTACTGATAAATCTTTCTGCCTCTTGCCAAAAACATCTCCAACAACTCCTGTAAATCTACCTTTCCTCTTATTCGATCGGATGGTTCTGTTGCTAACTCTCCAACTGAAGGCCAATCTCTTCGGCCTCCTATTTTCTCTAACTCAACCCTGGACGATTCTGGCATTCCTCTTCCTCCCCTTCTCCTCTCAGGTCCTATGCCTTTCCCTGAGATTACATTTGATCGGGTCATGGGCTCCTGAAATCCTATGAACGTTACGGAAGGCGGGGGCCCGGATTGGCATCCTCCCCGAGTCTTGAGGAGTGCTGCTTCCGTGCTGGCCCCTCCTCTCGTGTCAACTATATTCTCTATGCCTCCATACTAGCACTTTCCCTCAGTGTTGAAGCGCGCATATGTCCAACCTATTTCCGAAAAAAGGAACGCTCTGAATCCTCTAACTAATCGCCCTATAGCTCTAAACCTGGTATGTCTATCTAAGATCTTTGAAACCCCTTCTCAACTCTCATTCTTAGAGACAATCTGGAATCTCATTCCCTTCTTTCGATCTCGCCAGTACGGCTTCGGCGCTCGAGGTCTACTGGTGACTTACTTTCCTATCTAACAGATTTATGGTTTTCTACCCTCAGGAATTCTACGGGGAGACTTGCATAGTGGCGCTTGACATATCCAAGGCATTGACCGGGTATGGCACGCGTCACGCTTCTCAAGCTTCCCCTCCTTTGATTTTCCTCCTTCTTGCTTACTTATGTCTACATTTCTTTCAAATCGTCAATATCGGCTGTTGTGATGGCGCGACTCTTTCTCCTTTTCGTCAAGTAGTGGTTTCCTCAGGCGTTCTGTCTTAATCTCCTACTTTATTCCTGCTTTTTCATTAATGATCTTCTCGTCTGCACTCTAACTCTATCCACTCAATGGCCGATGACTCGACCCTTCATTCTTCAAACTCATTTCAATTCTGCTCCTCTTTTACTTCAGAATTCCTCTCGTCTTAATCTTCCGATTTTAATTCTCGCTGATCTGATTAGAATTTCCGGATGGGGTCGGTCAACCTTGTGAAATTTAAGTCTTTAAAAACCCAACTTCTACAAATCTCCCTCTCTAAGACACCTTCTAACTTCCATCTCTTTCGACGGTTCTCTCGTCTCTCCTGTTGACAATATAAACATCCTTGGCCTTAACATAAACAATATAAAAAATGTCTTGCGAAACCTTCACATCACAAAATGGCCTAGGCGGCCTCAAAGACAACTGGGATTCTGTTGAGACTGCGATGACTTTTTTTTCCTCTTCACATTACTCCAGTACTACAAGGTCTCATCCCCCTTGTATGAGTACTGCCTCTCATATCTTGGGGGGCTCAGGTTTCACCCGCTTTTTGGATAGGTCGAGTCAAAGGCTAAAAGACTAATAACTGTCCTGTACTTCTAGTTCACTTGACCCTCTATCCTTTCGCGGCCCGATGTTGGTGCTTTATCCTCTTTTCTATAGGTACCGTAGCGGCAGTGCTCGAGGGAGCTTCAACTCGCGTGCCGCCTCCGTTTAAGACGCCCTCGCAGCACAAGGGTGCTGTGTCGCACATGAGTTTTGTGTTGATGTTAGCAACTCCAGACTAGTTGCGGTGCTTCCTTCTTTCTGCCACCTCTGTTTTTCTGTGGAATTACTCTTCCATCTTCCTGTGTTTCGCTACTCAATTTAATCTCCACTCACTTTTAAAGCCGCGTCTGTGCTCATCTGCGTCTACAATTTGCGTTAGTTGAAATTTTGTGGGTACACCCCTCCTTGAATAGGCTTTGCCCGGAACGGTGGTGATAACTGTAAAAAAAAAAAAAAAAAAAAAAAAAATAATAAAAATAATAATAAAAATAATAATAATAATAAAATAATAATAATAATACACTGTAATAATAATAATAATAATAATAATAATAATAATAATAATAATAATAATAATAATAATAATAATAATAATAATAATAATAATAATAATAATAATAATAAAAAATAATAATAATAATAATGAATAATAATATAAGTAATGATAATAATAATACTCTATAATAAGATAATAATAGATAATGACTATTTCAAAATACTCATAAGGAAGAATAATAATAATAATAATAATAATAATTAAATATAATTTTAAAAATAAAAAATTATATTTGCTTTTAAACCTTAAATCTTTTTTCTTTTAAAATAATAATAATAATAATAATAATAATAATAATAATAATAATAATAATAATAATAATAATAATAATAATAATAATAATAATAATAATAATAATAATAATAATAATAATAATAATAATAATAATAATAATCGGGTGAAAATATTTGTTTAAGGCTATTTAATGTCAAGCCTTTAAAAGATATCAAAAAAAAAAAAAAATAAATAAAGG
Source organism: Trachelipus rathkii (assembly GCA_015478945.1). Lineage (NCBI taxonomy): Eukaryota > Metazoa > Arthropoda > Malacostraca > Isopoda > Trachelipodidae > Trachelipus > Trachelipus rathkii. The sequence continues at coordinate 13,497 of JABUQX010030535.1, forward strand.
AAATATTAAATTATAAATAACAGAAAATATGTATATAAAAAAAAGAAAAAGAAGAAAAATGTATTAAAATAAATTTTATAAAAATAAAAAATTACATTTGTTTTTAAATCTTAAATCTTTTTCTTTTAAAATAATAGTTATAAAATAATAATAAAAATAATAATAATAATATAATAATAATAATAATAATAATAATAATAATAGAATTAATAATAATAATAATAATATAATAATAATATAATAATAATAATAATAATAATAATAATTATATATATTACATTATTATTATTGATTATTATTATTAATTATTATTATTTTTATTATTATTATTTTATTATTATAATAATATTATATTAGTTATCATTATTATATTATTATTATATTATTATTATATTATTATTATTATATTATTATTATTATTATTGTTATTATTATTATTTAAGAATGTGTTTGTTATAATAATAATAATAATAATAATAATAATAATAATAAAATAATAATAATAATAATAATAATAATAATAATAATAATAATAATAATAATAATAATAATAATAATAATAATAATAATAATAATAATAATAATAATAATAATAATAATAATAATAATAATAAATCTGGAAATAACCTATTTTATTGTATATATTTTATAAAGTCCAATTTATTTTGTTACTAAGAAGGCTTTACTCTCTTTTTTATTTTGAACTTTACCTCAAGGACTTTTCCTTTAGGGTATTCAACTGGAATACATTAAAATGTTGAATAAAATTTATGTATTAATGTGGAGTAGGTTATTTTAGTATTTAGTAAGTATAAGGCGTGTCCAATTTGCTAGCTTTATGGCCAGTATTATCCGCTTCTTGCCGGCTTTGGGCAGATGGTGATTGCGTTCAGACAATATTTGTATATTTTTTCCTTAATAAAATGTTATCGTTATAGTTTAAGGCAAGATGCTTTGGCCTTAAACACAGGACTGCGGAGCAAGCCTATTTATTGCAGGCTCCGAATCCGATTCAGTTTGTTTTTTTTTTAATTGCCTAGTTAAGGCTCCGGATTTAGCTTCGGCAAAATTATTTTAAAATTGGTTGATTCTAGCTCCAGTTCCGATATATCACTTTAAAATTTTCTGCCTCTATTTTACTCCGACTCCGGCTCCAATTTCCTTTATCTTCATTTTATCTTTAGTTTTCTCCGGATGCGGCTTCACCCAAAAATTATTTTCACTACAGCTCCGGCTCCGGCTCCGGCTCCGGCTCCGACTCCGACTCCGACTCCGGCTCTGAAACTCTAATTAAACCTATGATGTTAAATTCTTTTCAAATATTGATGGATTTACAACTCGTTTGTAGTTAACATAGACTTCAAACAAACTGATTCATTAAAACATTAAAATTTATTATTATTATTATTATTATTATTATTATTATTATTATTATTATTATTATAATTATTATATTATTATTATTATTATATTATTATTTATTATTATTATTATTATTATTATTATTATTATTATTATTTTTATTTTTTTTTTCTTCGAAAATCTTTTTGTATATTTAATAATTATTTTTTATTATGTTTTAGGTCAAGAATAATATCAGGGGAAGTTGTTGTGAAGTTTGTTGAATCCTCCCCTGTGATCTTCAGACCTGGAATGCCTCTAACACTTAATGTAAGTTATAAATTTAAATTTAAAATAAATGAAAGTCATGTGCTGAGCTGGAGCCGGTGAACTTGTAATTAACTTATATATGCTCTTTAATTAAACAATGAAGCAAACCGGTAGCTAAATCTTATAACAAAGAAGAAAACAGTTTCTTAAAATTTAGGCAATTCACCATTGATTATATCTGATGTCAGAATCTGCATTTCTGAACAATCAAAGATCCACCTGAAATTATTCAGAATTTATGTAAAAATTTGCCTTCCAAATAGAAAAACTTCATCAAATATCTAAATTCTCACATTCACTGGATCAGTAAGGTTATGTATACCTTTATATATAAGCCACCCTTCTGGTCTGGAGAAATACCTGGCAACCTACTCCAACTTTGACTTCAAACCACTTTAGTTGCTAAAATTTCGCATTTCACTTCGAAAAAATTTGAACATTTAGAAGACAACTTGAATTAGATTTGAAAAAAAATCTAAGAAAAATTTCGATGGTGATTGAATAAGCTGGTGGAAAGGGCGTTGATATAATACATTTTCCAAAAAGTGATTAAAAGAGTGATTAGAAAGTGTTGATAGAGTTGATAGACATTTTCCAAAAAAAGTGATCAGAGAGTGATTAGAAAGTGCTGATAGAGAGCTCCTCTGATGTAGGAAAATAGGATTCTTCATCGAAATTAAATGGGGTTGGCACGACCATAGGTTTATATGCTTTATTGTGGAAACTGCAAGCGATGGCAGATGGGCGTATAAAAGTTGATAATTATGATGTCAGCAACCATAATTTCGATAAGTTTTAGGGAATTTAAAGAAAAGGTTTAAGAAAAGGTTAAAGAATATAAATAGTTACATTTTGGCGTCGAAAAGAAGAAACAAAAGATGTCTCAAATATAACTAAGTTAGAAACATTGTAATATAGGCCTATAAAAATATAGAATGGGAGCTATTCTATTCTTACTCAGACGTAAATTGAGTGCTACCCCTCATTGAATAGGGCTCTGCCAGGGAGTGGTTGCTGTAAAAACAAAAAACAAATATATATATACTATATATATATAGTATAATTGACTTATAGACGTCAGATATAATATATATATTATAATATATTAATATATAATATATTATATATATATATATATATATATATAGTATATTATATATATATATATATATATATTAGGTAAAATGATTAAGACGTCAGTGGTAATAATGTTCGTAATGCACTTAATTATATAGGTTGCTTGTAAAATCCTTATCTAAATAGAAGAAAATCAATTTTCTAATACTAATAGGTTACAAATTAATATCAAATATTACAAGAATTTAAGAAGGAATATTTAGCAAAAGCTTTCGACCAATCTTGGTCCTCTTTCAGCTGCTATGTTATATAAACTAAATTAAATATAGTAAAAAATACATGAAAGAGGACCAAGATTGGACGAAAGCTTTTGCTAAATATTCCTTCTTAAATTCTTGTAATATTTGATATTAATTTGTAACCTATTAGTATTAGAAAATTGATTTTCTTCTATTTAGATAAGGATTTTACAAGCAACTATAATTAAGGCATTACGTATTATAAATATATATTATATATATATATATTATATATATATATATATATATATATAAATATATATATATATATACTATATATATATATATTATATAATATATATATATATATATAATATATATATTAATTTTCAAATTTTATTATTTTATTAAATATAATATGTTTACCTCTAATAACACAGACCATTCGATATCATCAGATTTTAATACAAAACTTACGCATCCAAATAAGATTTCAACCGGTCTTGCACCCACTCAATCAACAATATATAAAAATATACAAATATACTATTAATTATTTTTAAATATAAAATATCATCTAATATTACAGTCATATATTTGGAGATAATTCAGAATACTATAAAGCCTGTTTCTTAAACCTGTTTTTATGATAAAAGTCAATTCCGCAATTATTATAGAAAGATAAAGTCATTTAGAATATTTATTATTTGAAATTGTCACTAAAAATCCTTTAAGAAACATAGATTAATATCTACATGGTAACATTATTATTATTATTATTATTATTATTATTATTATTATTATTATTATTATTATTATTATTATTATTATTATTATTATTATTATTATTATTATTATTATTATTATTATTATTATTATTATTATTATTATTGCTTAATTTTATAAAATTAATTTAACTCAAACCTACAATTTAATAATTTTATCTCTAGCCTACACATACGCACACCTACACTCATACACACACATCTACACACGCCTACACAAACCTACAAACACACCAACACACAAACCTGCACACACAAACACACACACACACACCTGTACACATACACACCCCTACTCATCACAATTAGGATATATATATATTATTTATATATATATATATACTATATATATATATATATATATATTATATATATAATAATAATACTATATAATATTATAATATAATATATATAATATATATATATATATATATATATTTGAAAGGTAAATGTTGCTTACGACGATTTTGAACAAATTGATCCAGAAGACTTGCTTTCATCATCACTAAAAATCACTTCAACAGTTGTACTAAAAACAGGAGGCACTGTGGACCTTCCGGAGGTTATTATTATTATTATTATTATTATTATTATTATTATTATTATTATTATTATTATTATTATTATTATTATTATTATTATTATTATTATTATTATTATTATTATTCATTATTTTTTATTATTAATCGAATTCTTCTTATATTAATTGAAATAATATTTATTACTATATATAATTATTATTATTATTATTATTATATTATTATATTATTATTATTATATTATATTTTATTATTATTATTATTATTTATTATTATTATTATTATTATTATATTATTATTATTATTATTAATTATAGTTATTATTATTATTATTATTATTAATTATTATTCTTTTTCCACAGTAAATTAGACAAAGTATTTCGTGGTTAATTAATTTCTATTTATCATTCGCAGTGAAAACAATTAGAAGTTGGATTGGACAAATATATATATATATATATATATTATATATATATACCTATATATATATAATATAATATCGATTTCTATCTTATATTAATTGAAATATATATTTATAGACCTACTCTATAGGCACATAGTGCTATATATATTTATTTTTATATATTTTATATGTATATTATAATATATATATATATATATATATATATATATATATATTATATATATATATATATATATATATATATATATATAATATATATATATATATAATATATATTTATATATATATATATATAATATAATATATATATATTATACGGCTATTTATAAGTGGTTGACTCCAGGAGCAAAAATCAATAATTAATGTATTCGTTTATTTTTAATAATTTTAGGGTAAATACAATTTAACCTAACCCTAACCTAACCTAACCTAAACCTAACCTAACCTAACCTAACTAACCTAAACCTAACAAACTTAAACCCAAATTAACCTAAACCCTAATATTGACGGGAGTCAACCACTTATAAAATGTTCCATTATATATATATATATATATATATATATATATATATTATATATAAATATATATATATATATATATTTATATATATATAATATATATATATATATACAATATATTATATATTTATACTATTATATATTATATAATATATATATATAGATTTTATATATATATATATATATATTATATAATATAATTATATATATATATTATATATATAATAATATATATATATTTATATATATATATATATATATATATATAGTATATAATAATATATATATATATATTATATATAATATATATATATATATATTATATATATATATATATATATATATGATAAAGAAACTTAAGAACATACTTAAGAATATACTCAAGAAAATACTTAAGAATAACCAAGAATATACTCCTGAACATTCTCAAAACATACTTAAGAATTAGGCAAGATTATTCTCAAGAATATACTTAAGAATGTACTGAGAAAGAATATTCTCACGTAATATACTTAGATAAATTACAAGAATATTCTCAAGGAATAATACTTAAGAACATACTTTGAGGAATATTCTTCACTAATATACTTTTAGAATAAATTCAAGAATATTCTCAAGAATTATACTTAATATACTTTTAAAAAAGTTTAAGGATCTTTTAAAAGGCCTAAAATGACAATTTTTCTTCTAAATTTTAATAATTTCTTTATGAACTATTGTAAACCATTTCTAATATATAAAATTATTTATAGGGTAGTAAATAATGAGTGTAATTTTAGTAAAAATTAAATTAGTTTTAAACAAAGGAGTATTTAAATTAAAATTATTTGAAATTATTGAGATATTTGAGGTAAATACTGGGTTTCAAATTTCTAACTTACATTTAAAAAATTTTGCTCGACATGCAATTAATTTTAATAAATTGTGTTAACATATATTAAAGAAATTTTGTCTTAACAGAATTTACATACCACCACGAGGTCTGGAGGACAGTGAACTGACAGAAAATTTTGTTTCAGAGAGCGATATCAAAAATATTAAAAGACAATCTTTTTGGTACGCTCATTCAAAGGAGGTGCATTTCGGAAAAAACTTATTATAATCTAAATTAACAGCTTGCTATTCCAAGGGAACGAGGAATGGCTCCTGAAACGCTGTTACAGTCATCATAGCTAAAGAATTACATCATAAAGCAAGAGTTCGGAGATTTTAGAGAAAACAGGAATATTTACGTAAGGTTTAACTATCAA
>JABUQX010030536.1:0-2500 GCA_015478945.1 Trachelipus rathkii
CGTAAAAACTTATCTATTGTTCATTGCAGCCAATTCCCCAAACCTTTACGAATTAACCTGTCTGTTATTGTTCGTTAAAATATAGAGTACCAATTGCTTAATGAGTCAAAGCTTCTAGCAGTAGGACAAGGTTGAAGTTGATATGGAGATACGCCCAAACCCACCTTTTTTTGGGGATTTTGAAGAGATTTTCATAGTGCCAAGGGATGTTCTATATTGTCATAGAGGATGGTGATACGAGGGAGTGAAAACCGGGTCGGAAAGAAGATTTGGGCTTGAAAACTTAAGAAGGGTGTCCTAGAGAGGGAGATTTTGTAGAAGTTGGGTTTTTTAAAGAATTGAATTTCACAGGTTGAGACGACCCACCCAGAAAATTCAATTCCAGATCAGCTAGAATAGAATCGAAAGATAAGACAAGAGGCAATTCTATAAGTATAAAAGAAGGAGCAGAATGAAATGAGTTGAAGATTGAAGGGTCGGGGAAGGGTCGGGTCATCGACATATGAGTGGATAAAGTTAGATGTGCAGTGAGAAAGATATTGATGAAAAGTAGGAATAGTGAGATAGACAGAACCTGAGAATACCACAATATGACAATAAAAGGAGAAGTCCGCACCCATCACAACAGCCGGATATTGAGCGATTTAAAAAAAGAAAGCTAGACAAAGAGAAGGAGGAAACCCAAGGAGGAGAGCTTGGAGAAGCAATGACGCATTGTGCAACATGAATGTGCAAATATTGTGAATATGTCAAGCCTAAGAGCCACGCAAGTCTCCCGCAGTTCCTAAGGGCGGAAACATAAATCAGTAAGAAGGAAAGTATATGCCATGACCTTGAGGCGCTGAAGCCATAATGGCGGATCGAAAAGAAAGTTGAATGAGATTACAGATGATCTAAAAAATGAGAGTTTGTGAAAAGTTCAAAGATCTTAGATAGAATACAAGTGAGAGCTAATGGGCGATAGTTAGAAGGATCAAAGAGCTTCCTTTTTTCGGAAATAGGTTGGACATGTGCGTGCTTCCAACACTGAGGGAAAGTGTTAGTATTGAGATAGAGAATATAGTTGAACGAGGGGAAGGGCGGCCATGCTCGGAAGCACACTTCCCTCAAACTCGGGAAGACATGCAAAATCAGGTCCACCCGCCTTCACTAACGTTCATAATTTTTCAGGTAGCCCATGCACTTTTTAACTGCGCACATCAAAAGTAATGCACAAGTGTCAGGGTATCAAACAACAACTTTGCGCTTCCAACTTACTATCAATCTGTGACCAGGCCCCCAAGACAAATTGTCATCTAATTACTCTGGAGTTTAGTCCTGTAATATACCAGTAATTCAATCTCCCGTTGGATAGGGCAACGACCTGTGAGTTCAAAGCAATATTGTCAACTAATGACAACCTACCAACTAAATGCTGTGGAGATCTCTGAAGTGGTTTAATGGAACTTCGGGTTCTTTTTGTACCAAGAAACCAAGTTGGACTGCAGTATTCGTTATCAGGAAATATAGAAGAAACTCCATCGTCAAACTTTAGCTTCAAAAACCTCTTATATAATAAGTAAACATAAATATTTGAAAAAATAATTGTCAATCAACTCGATTAAGAGGCTGTAAAATATATACTTTTAATTAAAAAAAAATAAAAAGATATTAACTGCTTAAAAAAAAAATTATGAACAAAATTAATATATATATTTCCTATATATATATATATCTATATATATATATATATATATATATATAATAATATAGTATAATATATATAGTATATATATATATATATATATATATATATATAATATATATAAAATATGCAGTACTTCTTTAAGACAATAATTTAAACTAAGCAATATATATCTCACGAATATATATATAAATAATATATAATTATATATATGTATATATATATATATTATATATTATATTTATATATATATATTATATATATATATATATATATATATATTATATAATATATATATATTTATATATCGATACTCTTGAATAACATACGTCAAAAAATATATATACTAGCAATGCTCTATATCAAACACTAAGACTACAATTTATACAATTTATATATCCATCGAAATATATATCTTATTATAGGTATTATATATATTAATATAGTATATATAATAATATTATTAACTAATATAATATATATTATATATAATATATATATAATATATATATAATATATATAACGACGTATATATGATATAAGCACGAATACTATAATAAATACATAAATTTAGACTGTAAAAAACTATAGAGCATTACTTCTAATGAACAAGCTTTATGTTTAAACCAAAAAAATATTCAAATAAATGATTTCAAAAATGTTTGTAAATTTGTCTCAAGAAAACAGCTGACTGGAGATCAAGGTTTCACAATTGAACACGAAAAAGATAAAGAAAATTCTATTGTGAATATATTTTACAAAAAATGATAAACCTAAAATATTTGTAACATAAAATAGATTTAACCTTTTTTATAA
>JABUQX010030536.1:5000-62104 GCA_015478945.1 Trachelipus rathkii
GCCTTTTTAGTACACTCTATAGAGTAGTCAGGTGATCATTAAACCCATCCAGTATCCTTCGCATGGCCCTGACGAGTGTAGCACCGGCATTCACCATGCCAAACGGTAACTTAATATAATGAAAGTGACCATCTTCGGTCGAGAATCCGGTCTTATGTCTGTCCTCTGGTTTTATTTGAATTTGCCAGTACCCCTTGGCGAGGTCAAGTTTGCTGTAATACCGATCTCTGGCAAATTTTGTGAATAGAGTTTGTGATGTGGTCATCGGCTCCGGATCGAAAACAGTTATCCTATTGAGAGCCCTATAGTCTGAGCAAACTCTCCTGCTCCTATCCTTTTTCTGAACCACAACCACAGTCGCTGAGTATTTTGACGTTGAAGGCACTATGATCTCCATCTTGATCATTTTCTCAGTTTCCTTTTTCAGTTAGGTACGAGTCGTGTATGGTAGCTTATATGGTTTTAGTCTTATTGGGGTATTATCTATGAGGTCGATGGCATGGAAATCATTCTTGGCAGTGCCTGGCACATCCGTAAAAATCTCCTCATACTTTTCCAAAATTGCCATCAATTCCCTCCTCATTAGATCCGTTATTTCATCACTATACTTTCGTATCGGACAACTTTCCTTTTGTACAAGTCGATCTATCCTCTACGCAGATGGATATTTCATTCATTCTCAAGTGTCCAAAGATAACTGCTGAAGCACCTATCTCTCCTCGTGTTGTCCCTCTTCCTCTTCTTCATCACTCTCCTTTCTTACAATGTACTTCTTTAGCACGTTAATGTGGTATGTCTTTACCCCTTCTCCAACCTGTATTCTATAGCTGTCTTTGCCGTACGGTTCAATAACCGGGTACGGACCACCCCAACGCATAAGCATTTTGTTGTTTGAGGTAGGTAGGAGCACCAGAGCCATATCTCCACTTCAACTTTCTATTTATCGCGCCTCTGTCGTAAATATTTCTTTTGCAATCTGGGCTTTTGGCTAGATTTTCCTTGCTAGGTCCAGACGTCCTCATTTAAATCTTTCCTTTGAGCAAAATCGAATACATATCTGTATGTCGATCTGGCCTCCATTCTGGTTTGATGTCACCCCCCCAAATCTCATACAAATTACTTGATGGACCCCATCACAGTCTTCCATACGCACTCAAAGGAAGAGAATCCCGTAAGTCTGTGGGGGCCTCTCATGTATCAAATATTAATGTTCAATGATTTGGGCCATTTCCGTATTTGTTGCACTGTTTGCAACATTCTTTTGAGGCATATCGCGTTCAAGCGTTCCGCTGAACCTCTTGTCAAGTCCTTGACTCATAGGAATGTATATGCTTGAAATTTCTGCTTTATATTGAGCATTTTGTCACATCCATCATCAAATCTTGAATGGTGAATGTCTTCGTGTTATCGTTATCGCTTTCAATATTTTTTCGGTATAACCCATGTCTCAGAAATAGATATAAGGCTATATCTGTTACTTTTTGTGCTGTGATACTTCTTCAGAGGACACTGCCTCTCGGGAATCTTGTCAGCAGGTCAAATAATCTGCGTGAGTAAAGCTGTAGAACGCGTGATTTTACCAAATATGATAGCTATTTATTTTGATAGTGTTGTAGTGTCATACTATATACTTCAATAATGTAGTGTAATGAGTATTGAATCGGAACCTATTAGGTGATATATAATCTAAACTGATTGAGATACATCTTTTAAGTAAATATGTAGGTTGTTATCGAGTATATAATATAATGGTATAGTATATTAACTAATATTTATATATATAATATGTGAGGTAATCATATATATGAGTAAATCATTTTATTCGGTTATATAATCTTAATACATTACTATCTCACTATTATGTGATACACTAATTTTAATATATTATTACGTTATAGTATATGAACTAAAGTATTATAATCTGAGCAAGAATATATACGAATTATGTCTGGTTCATATTTAACATCTCACTATGATAGATATAACGAGTAAGTTTGCCAATAGTAAAATATTGAGCACATTATGATATGATGAGGTATTGATAGAAATTATTATTCACTAGGTACCCTAATATAGTTAATTTTTTATTTTATTTAGTAAATCATCTGACCATGGGTGTGGACTTCTATACACAAAGAAATATGTCAACTGCTTACTTTAACCCCGTTTCACGATATTCAATCTCTGAACCATAATTTCTCGATCTATTTTCACTAATAGTACATTCGCTAAAACACAATACTCTAATAATATTGTTTTTTCTCTTAGGTTCCTATAGGTGTTGAACTCGCTCCAACTGTGTATTTTCTCCATATTCACATCTTTTTGTTAATTATGGAATTCTATATATTTACTTTTTCTTCTCGTCCTTTTCCAACGGACCTCCATATCCTTTGGAAGAAGTTAATCATCTTTATGTTCGCTCTTTAAAAACCTCAACGATGCTCGTATCAACTCCATTATTTGACCGTCATGAGCCTCTTCCACTTCATTCATGGCTGCGACGTTATCTGTTTCAAAACGAATTACATGGCTTGCTGTGTTCCTCTCTTGTGTGGCACCTTTTATACACGTGTCATTCTGACTCTTACTTCTAAAATTTATTCTACAACTGATAAAACAAACTGACATAGTCCGATAATTTTGAGGCCGTACCTACTTTTCCTTCATTATAAATTTAACAACGTGGCTCAGTCTATGAATCTCATCAGTTATCATAGTTAGTTACGTACACAATAAGCTTCTGTCGGCCACTACTCCAATACTTGCGGTGATATATTGGGGTATATGTAGTTCTGCAAATTACAACAACTGGGTTCTGCGGTTGGTTCTATATGTTCACAAGTATGATTGCTGATTGCTTGCATAGCGGTCTTCTTTCCTTCCATTTTCTGTTCTCTCTTGCCGTTAACTATTTACGGACCATGGGTCTTTTTTCAGAGATAGAATGCATGGGGGGGATCTGTAGTCCGCACACACATATATAACCTGGGGAGTTACTGGCTTGGCTCTTACCTATATGGTAGTTTACATCTAAAGTTAAGAACAAATTCTATCCGACTCAATTTCTCGCTTCTGGCAATTGGTGGCGAATAACTGAGAGAGCTGTGTGAGGCTGTTCACGTCCTGTAACTACAGAGACCATGCAGTCAACTTCTAGTCGCTTCCCATGCGATGAGTTTATAAATTGCCTCTGACTACGACTATTAAAGGGGCGTAATGCTTCTTCTACATGACGATATATCTATATATTACAGTATTTTTCTTATATTCTATTACACGTAACTACCTCCTCGCTGTGATCTCATTCATCAAAACACGGTGGTGCCTGCGAGTCGTTATTGCCCACTTGGGCAAAACAACTTAAAAGTATGGTGGTATCTACATCAATAGTTTCCGGACCGCAGTGATATGTATAAACTCTTATACTAGCCAAAGAGGCCGAGAGTATAACACTACAACCCCTGCCTCCGTCACCCATAAGTTAACTCATTTAATAGGTTGTCGCGGAGAGTGCTCACGCGCGCCACACACACTCCAAATTGTAAATTCTTTACTATACAACGTACTTGTACATACGTACGAACTGCTGGCACGAAATTGCAGACCGCTATAGTGAGTATCTGAACGCGATACACTCTCCACTACTAAGGTAACATATGTTTCAAAACCCGTGTCCCAGTAGGGTTCTGTATACGCCTTCACCTAACGGGTCTATTTAATGGTGATGCACACGCGACAAAAGTATAATACTGTCAGTTTCGCTCAACAAATAAAACTTAATAATACTGCTTCGAGAGAGTAAGTGGTGTAAAAGAACGAGAGATCTATCACTGTCATGCGACGTTCTTTCCCGAAGGCTTTTCTTTTCTACGGAAATCGTCCCGATGCTACGCTGCCGTGCTTCTTTACCACGTCAGTCCCGCATTATCTGGAATTTGTTAGGCTAAAGAGTGTGAGAGTACAGCTGCCTTCCATAGTCTGGTTTGCTACATTTAATTTAAAGTATGGAGGGGCTCTTTCAGCTAAACTCAAGTGTGAGCTTAATAATAGAATCTCTCCTTGAACAATATGATCACTGCAACTGTTAATCCACCTGTGAGTGTGCTCGATGGTCCTATTACTGCCACGTGTCGTGCGTGTCCGTAAGTGTCGTCACGAGGTGTGTTCTCCCGTCCTTTAGCGCTGGGCTCTAAAGCCCACTATTTCGCTAGTGTTTTATCTATGAATATATATATTAGTTGGTTCTATTTGTTAGGATTCAGCTAGTGCTGGGTTATAGGGTCTTTGGGTTATCGTTTCCTCAATGCGAATCCAAGATAGAAAATATATATATTCTTCGGATTATTATAAAACTATTATACTACACTAATCGTGATCCTATTATGAATCTCTGAGCTTACTAGTTTGCACTCACCGTGCATCTCAGAATTATTACTTGCATAGCACACGTGCGAACTGTGCCCACACTAGATTTTAACTAATTATATAATATGATGGGCAGTTTCAAAGCTCCTTGATAGGTAAAAAATTTTTTTCATAATATTCCTGATGAAGGCTGTAACATCTATTTTATTTTATCCTACAAGAAGATCGCACAGAAGTTTCTTGCTGATTCGTGTTTACACTCTATTCTCTTCATTTATTTAAATTTCTTTTTTAGTGCAGATTAAATAACGGTCCACATGAACTTCATTTTTTCGCGACAACAATAGAAGCACACAATATTGATTTTGTCATATGAGAATATTAATTCTTATTTATATATAATCGAGCATCACGTGCGTGCTATGGGGAGTTTTTCTGTTATTATCAATCGTGCTGGAGAGTCGGTATTATTTTCCTCTATCTTCGGTAAAGAGAAGCTGTCGAGACATATTTTTTCTTTAGGTTTTACCTCTAACTGTCTATTATGTGCAACTTCGTTCAATTTACTCTTCTTTAGATGAGTATATCGGCTTCTGGTCTGATAGTTTTCCATATATTAATGAATTATCTGCGTAATCCATAAGACTACCTCCTGGGTAACAAAATTACCACTAGCTTATAACTCGATTACTTCATTCACAGTAGTCCTACCAATTAATACGGTAGAAGGTTTTATTACTAGGCTTAAATATCAATTAAAAGTACTCTTCATATCAATAGTTATTAGTTATCGATATTCCTTGAGTAATTCTTTATGCTGAGACAGTAATAAATATTATTAATTATATATAATATAATTACTTGGACGGCTTTAGAATCTCATATCGGTTATTAATAAGATAAACTAGACCTATATATCAAAATGAATTAATACTCACGAATAGAGTTATGTATAAGCTTTTACTTCAGTTATTTGAGAACATCATTTTAGTGAATTATCTAATATAACTTATGCTTTTTTACTATATAAACTAATTTAATATATTAAGTATTTACTTATATACTCACTTTTCGAGTCGATTATGTAATGATATATACTTCTCAATCAAAGTTCGGAATAGCTTTAACTAATTAATATTGATTAATTATATATATCTAGGCATATATAAACTTTACGACAAGACCCGCCTCACTGAATTTTTGGTAATATGCTTAGGAGCTGTGATTACGTCTTCTGTGTATGATGTGTACACAAGAAACTGCGCGAATATAAGCTAGCACTTGTCAACATAGGGCCGTCTCTCTCAACTTTCAGTTATGATACTGGCTCCGGGCCTCTACCTCATCAATTCTCTTCTCAGTTATTTGACTTACTGCTCTGCTTCAACATGCTGACTCTACGCCGAGTGTACAGAGCATTGCTTTTCTCTATCCAGAAATTTTTCTCGCTTTATATACGATCTTCTAGCGATAAATCTGACAACTAACCAAGCGCTCTACCAAGAATAGTGCCACAGAACTTAATATTCTGCCGTCCAGCAGGACGTTATGAGAAAGAATGCCTCACTCTACATCAATATATCTATAGAGTATAATGTCAGTTGACTTCTCTCAAGTACTTCAAGTGTTGCTTATACATACAATCTAAAACTCCCATTTTCCAATATTCCTAGAGAGAAAGTGCCAATCTTTGGAGTTCTACACACTTCTTTAAATCCCCTACTCATCTCTCGCTATGAGGTCTCTTCTTTTTTCTTTCTTTTTGTGCATTCTTTTAGCTATTTCTCTTTCTCCTTTAGTGTAATTAAGAGCTTGCGCAGTAGCAGGTACCTCACCAAGCAAAGGGCAATATGCCCGATCGCCTACCAGGCAGATCAAATAATATAGTCGCTTGCTCGCTTCAGGCCACCCGTGAGCTACATAATATCTTCCATCATGAACAGTACTAGTAGTCACCATCGCTCTAAGGTACTTAATTATTCAAACTTTACCACTTATTAGTAAGCAATGTATATGTCAACACGTGTTAAACAGTTTACATTAAACTAACAGCCTAAAACTTTCCTCCACAGCGACCAAATTATTGTCTGAGTTACACATTAGAAAGAGGGTACACAGATCTAAAAATAAATGTGTATATAGAAAGTTATGACCGTTATAGCGGTTTTTGTCATTTGTGCTTACGCTCCGATTTATAGAGCACAAACTTTCGTAGCACAAATAACGAAAGTCTATTTGTCCACTCCATAAAAGTTGCCTTGATGATTTTCAAACCAAACATTTTAGCGTTAAACATGCATAATTGTGAATAGCGAAGGAGGTACCTCAAACGAAATCTCAAGATGGGATTTAGAATAAACAGAAATAAAAAAATAATAACAATGGTTTTTATTACATAATTAAATTGATCAACCTAATTGTGATGAGTAGCTTAGTCTGATTTGAAAGGAATTAAGATGTTGACTGAAATGCTAATATTATTTAATTGAATAGTAAATACATTATCATATACATAATAATCCAATACTCAACTATATAGTATATAGTATACCCTATAACCTATCATGATTGTTTAGTTTTAATTAATTTATTATTTTACGTAAGAAACGTGCTTTACAAAAAGTTCAGGTCAGGTCACGGGATAAATATTAACTGCACACTCTTATACAGAATATTAAGGTGAAAATCTGCTGAAATTTTTTTCTCTCTTACGTTTGGCTCAAAAAATCTCCGAGATCGAAAATATGAGAGTTCGCGTGAGAGTCCTAAGTCAATAAAACAGCACCAACAGTCAAAGCTCAACTCGAGACATTTCCTTCGTGAGTGATACGTAAAGTAGAAACACTCACCACATAGAGACAATCAAACTTTTAACTACTCTCGACAACAAAGTTTCTGGCCTATAATAGCTAAATTCTATATACAGTGACTTAGCCTCAACATTATTGTAATATATCCTCTTAATGGAATTATTAATATAAGTTATTGGTTAAGTTTAAATAGAATGACTAATATGTTTGGTAGTTCTAATATATTGCAAGTAACGCGTATCCATAAGTTAGGTATAATAAATTAAATAGTGACAGAGTAAGCAGGCTTATTGGGTATCAGCTCAAATATTATTGGATAACATTATGCATGTTAGCATGAGGTATAGGGGTATAGTGGAATATGGGTTATCTAAGGTTATAGTCATATTTAATTTAGAGGTGTACACCGCGTCAAACATAGGCTAGATATAGCGACATAAGACCAGCATACTAAATCTGAATATTATAAAAAGATAGAATCTAACTGATTAGACTCTTAGGTTAAAGGAGGTAAAGTACAGGATATGATCATATATATATATTTATATTTTTCTACCTACATCGTTATTAATCGGATCTCTATAAACATAATTATCTGCATATATGCGAATAAAAAGCGAGAGATGTGCTATGTGCGAGACGATAGTATGCAGTAATGCAATAAGTATATTATGTGGACACAGCGTCTCACACTGGTACTGAGCTGAAGTAACAAGAGCTATAGAATACACATATATAGCAAAATAATTTGTTAAATGATACAGTTATTAACATGCATTAGTACCACACTGTTCCCAAGAATGTAAAAAACAAGTACATCAAGCATGATATCTTTTAGCACGAGAGATTAGGACACCTCAAGAGACTATTCTTTCGCCAAGCGTAGTTAACAAGTACTACTTCTGTGCATAACCTTTACGTCACTAACGAGAAGTCATTAAACGAATAAATCACCACACACAAAATAAAGTATTATAATCATGATAATACGTAATACTGGTACCAGATGGGTATACCAAGAAAACCTACCGGAGAACAGATGTAGCTCATTCACCTTTTGTAAAGTGTCAGGGAGTCAAACAACTATCTTTGCTCTAACTTACGCTTCCAGACTTACTATACTGAATCAGTCCGTGAACTAGGCCTTCTCCCAAGACAATTGTCATCCTAATGTACGTTCAATCTCTGGAGGTAGTACGCTTGTCTAACTATACAGCCACTTCAATCCTCCACTGGCCTAGGGCACCCGCGATCTGTGAGTTAAAGCACACTAACTAATCAACTACATGACAACCCCCCACCAACCTCATCGCTGTGGACGATCTCCAGCGGCCAGTGGTGACTACATGGAACTTCGGCTTCGTTCCTCTTTCGTACAACGAACATTTCTGTAACTGACATTCATCGTTATCAGGACAAAATATGAAACATTAAAAAGAGATCTTCGTCAGAGTGTGTGTGCATAAACTATCAAGATGATGACTCATAATATATGAAAATAGTAAATATATTAGAAAAACAATTGAACACAAGACGGAAGTTCATTAAGATGCAGGTAAAGTTAAATCTATTAATTAAAAAAATAACAAAAACTATGTACTGCATACTCTTAAAACAATATGAAAAAATTATATATATATATAGTATATATATATAAGCTATATATTATTTAGCTAATCAATTGAGAAATGTATATAATGATATTATAATATTATATTTATTTAATAATATATTTCTAATATGTACTAAATAAATAACTATATAGATACGGCTGAGCATCAAGAAATGAGTTGAGAAGAATATTTTAATGTCTTTTACCTCCTCTGCTAGTACCAATACACTAAGTTTTTCGTTTTTAATTTTTTTTTATCCATACAGAGTTTGCACTATAGCTCAGCTTCATTATAAAAATTATTTAAATTGTAATAATAAGAAAAACTGTATGCTTTAACTCTAAAATTTTCTTAGCAATGTCCACCATTTTTAATGGTATTGTGAAAACAGTGAGAGGAAGGATAAATTTTCATTAGAAAATCGTTGTTCCAGTGAAACTATATTAAATAGTCTAAGTAAGGAATAAAGAACATTGTGCTGCAAAACTTTTTCCGGAGTTGAAACTTTGCTGGTTAGGACGGGGTGTTATTTTCCTACGATTCCTGCCATCTGTAAGTCTACTCTACTCCTCTCAGCAGTTATGTGTGCAACAGCTAATAAATCTTGGCCCACAGCACCCGCAGAATATTGATTACCTTTCACGACTCTTAGTACTATTTTATTAGATTCGATCACTTCAACATGTTTATGCTTTTTTTTTACTACAAAGCATTTGCCTCGAATTCCAGTAATACGGAATAATTAGCTAAAAGACTAACATGGATAATGAGCAGAGACTTTGTCGCAACACAGTGTAGCCGAAAGGTAACTTTTATCTGTGCAGTTGTTGAGTCTAAAATTGCTTCATTTATTATTGCTCCCAGATTTGCTCAGTTTTAACTATGACTTCATTCATTTTAAAAATTTAAACGCGCTGATTTACTTGGCACGAGGCTTGTCATCCTTAACACTGAGTATGAAATACTTGGTATTTATATCGTATAACCTAAAAACAAATAATTAAATTTCATTAAAAATGGTTCATTTAAGAACACGCCTTGTAATTACACAACTATTTATATATAACTTCCATCATCCGCCCTTTTAATTTTCTACCCTTCTGCTTTTTGAAAATCATTTTTGCTCTTTTCCATTGAATCCAACATTCAATCTATCCATCCATATTTGTCCCCACTTTCAAAATTTAACTTTGTTTATCAAATTGAGAAAATCTAGCAGAACACTGGGATAAAAATAACACCTCATTAACTCTTTTAATCACCAACAATTCATCCCTGGAAATTGGTTACATATTTTTGCAAACATTTAAAATCGCTCACAATTAACATAATATGCATTCTCCTAACCAACTTTTTTAGTAATGTGAAAATTTAAAAAAAACAGCGTAATTTTAGAAGTAAAATTTTTTTAATTAAAACCAGGTTTCCACCAAAACAAAAAATCTCACAATCAATGAAACTTATTTCATCGATATCATCTATCCACCTGAACCACAATATTGATCATCTCAAACTACAATAGAAAATCGGGTCAATTTAACGTATCGAATACCCTAAACTACTCATTTGATGTATTTAAAAGAAAAAGTATTCTACATCTTTTCATAGCTCTTTGAAATTGCTTCGTCATAATGAAAACCACTTTCTCATCTCTCACTAAGACTTCTCCCCTGAAAATCTTGGGGCAGTTCTCATTATATCTTCTCACCCCCCGACACCGTTAAAAAACCTCAATTTTCAAAAAGAATTACCATAATTTCAATGTTGACAATTTCAGGGAACATTTCGTAACAAAACCACCTGTCATTACTTTAGCCCATCAGTTCTAGCCTAATTCTGCTGAAATCACGCGTGTATAATCAATATATCCAATAGAGGCAAACAGCCAGAAAGCCGTAACAAATTTCAATTTAGACTAGATCCTCTCTCACTTTACCCATCCAAAACATTACAATTCAGATTATCCGCAGAAAATCGGTAATTCTCTTTCAACATTATCCTCAAGATGGACCATACGTCCAACCACACATACCTTGAACCTTTTCAATTTCAATTTAACCATTAGTAATTCTAACACTCACATGGAAAAAAAATCCATCTTAGCAGCTCTGTGCCGCAAGTCACTCATCATCAGAATTGTAACTGCTTCTCCTTTTCCCCCTCTCTCATTCCTTTCTACACCAGCACACACACACATTTCACATCACAGCACTCATTTTCACCGTTTCCCTTCATCTTTGTTTCAGTCACAGCGATCAAATCAAATTTTCCGCATTTTCAATACTTTCATCATCTCTCTTCTCTCCTCTTTTCCTCACCATTTAAATCTCTCTGAGCAATTCCAGTACCCCCAACGAATTCATGACATATTAATTCATGCCGTAAAAGATAGAAGGCCGTTTAAGGCGATTCACGACCTTCTTCCTGGAGCCTTGGCATATAGCAATTTCCTGGCAAGTGATTAAGTAGGTAGTGGGTAGCAGCCCAACTACCACCGTCCTTTAGTCGCCTTCTAAGACACGCAGGACATATGATGTGGCAATTCTTTCTCCCCCACACATAGGGATATAGTAGTAGGGATGTCTGTAAGATGTCTAGGAGAGGGGTGTGAACGTTAAGTAATAGTGTGTATATGATGTGGATAAATGGAGGTCATTAAGATGTTGCCAATGGAGAAATGATCGTGTCAAAAAAGAAAATGAAACACGAATTATATATATTTATATATAGTAAATATATAAATTATAATTTCATTAAAACAATACGTACAATTATTAAGTAATACCTCATATACTATTATAATATATCTTTTATATATTCTCTTATTTATGAATATTTATGAAAAATTTATGAAATTATGAACTTTGAAAAACATTATTTTATTTCTATAAAATGGCTCATGAAGTATGGATGCTGAAGATGCTAAGTCAACCCCAAATTTTATAAAATCAAACTTTTATCCATAATTTAAAATTATATATATATTATATAATTCAAATGTTATGTAAAATATTAACAAAAACTGAGAATAGAAACAGTTGAAAATACAAAGTTCTTTTAAGACAGTGTTATAATCTATGATTTTAGAGTAGTGATTATGTATAGGTATGGAAGTTCCCTTTGACAAAAACTTAGTAATAGAAACAGTGAGAAAAAGTGGCCAAAGTCATGGATGTCTTGAGATGCTAACATCAACGAAATTACGTTTTTGTAATTCCACTTTTATAAATACAGTTACGGTTTGTCCCACTCAAACTATAAAGTATGCTTCCAAATATTTAGTAAACAAGAACAGAAATGTCATTCTGGTATATCATACTTAAAAAATACTCAAACTTATTGGCAAGATCAAATTAACACTAAACGTTAAAATTTACACTCGCGCGCACATGTACACAGTCCCTAGTTACTACATAAGAAATAAAGTTAAACAAGCCTATTTCTCCATTTTTAGGGTATGTACACCTTATTTTAAAAACAAGAAGTAAAATTTAAAATAAAAGAAGAAAAAAAGATTTTCAATAATAATATGGAAATTAAAATAAAGATCGGGAGTGTTGCAGAAATTATTGAGAAAAAAAAACTCTCACTAGAACAGATTAAATGTTCCATAATGCTTAAAACGAAACTAATGGTGGCCATTTTCTCCAAAGTCAATATGGGGAATAGTTAATGAAGTAGAATTATTGTTTTCTGACGTCAAGTTAGAGTATTATTATTTTACTGAGAGGTATTTTTTTTTATCGTAGTATTAAAAAAATCAGGTAGTAAATAACATATGTAGAAGCATCTAGTTCGGTCTTATTAGAGTTACTAAGACTTCCCTAAAGTAAATGGAGTTTTTTCGCACATAATCATGGAATGCATAGAAAGGTTGCAGCTTGTTCTAATATAGTTTCAGTCACAGCTATTTATGTGTGCTTTATATATACAGTCTGTATGTTAATTTTCATGCTCTGATAAAGGTGCATCTTCATTACATCATATTTAATAAATGGAATGCTATAGAAAGGTTGCAGCTTGTTCTAACGTAGTTACAAACAATATTGAATTAGCAAAGTCATACATAAAATTACCGACCGTAGCATTCGAAGAGTTATCACTTATATCAACAAGCTAAGGGTCTGCTAACGAAAAATGACAACACACTTAATTACTATAAATTTGAATTTTAGTTTGGCTAAAAAAGAATAACCTTCCAAAGAAGGAATAATTATCCGACCATGTAATAATGAAACCTTCTCAAATCAACACGCATGTACAGAATTCAGTATATTTCAAAAATGAACTTTTCTTAAAACTTATTATGAATGACAAGCAAAAATTAAGGATCTCCCCCACTGATATTATATATTTTTATGATTTATATTATTACTATAATATTTATATAAATATCTATTATGAGTAATATTATTATATAGGATATATTATAGTATTACTTTTAGATAGTTATCTCAATTTGTAATAATGAGTTGAAAATATTTAAGAAAAAAGCGTTAATTTTAAGAGATATAGGTTAATTATTTTTTAATATTAATAAAAGATGATTCTCACTAACCATACTTTATAAATAAAATAATATTGGGGTATATATATAATAAACCATATAAATATTGAATATATTAATATAAAAAAACGATTTATCGGTAATGTCTAGAGAGACAAATCTACACAGTAAGGTATCTCGATGTCGAGCGTGAACATGTAAATTCTCGCGTGCTTTAGGTCATGTTTCTAATATATTCATTGCTATTTTGAAATTATATATATACAGGTCATAAAACCTTATTACATATCATTTTATATATTTACATATATCAGGGTTCATTTATATATATTAATAGGCATAACTAATTTATATTAAATAGTTATAATTTTACTAAATAAATTATATTATAAATAAATGTTGACATTAAAAAAAAATTCTCGATCTATAATAATGAATCTAGTTTTAATAATTTATATATGTATATATGTATGAAATTTATAAGATAATTAATTGAGGATAATAGAGATACTTCAGAACAAGCAGCACACGCTAATCTTTTATTGAGCGAAGCAACAAACACATATGGTTGAAACTTCTCAGCAACTCGCAACCGCACAGCAACACCTCAGCGATTGTTCACTTTTGGGCGCTTTCGAGCAATACCGCTAACTGAATGAGTTGTCAGTGAAGTTTATCTTTTTAATAAAGTCTTACTTATTAGAGACTTGCCCAAGATATATAAAGCAGACACTTCAACATAACAAGCCAAAAATTCTGTTTGAACTATGCATGCTTCATTTCAATTCAATTCAAGCTTGCTGACCTTTGCCATTTGAATTTAGCGAGGGATATGAGGGCTTATATTCGATAATGGTGTTATATTCGGTTTATTAAATAGCATAAAATATCTAAAAGGAAAGTGATCGATCCCGAAGATGATTCTCTAATGTGAGGAAGTAGAGCGAAACATAAATATAATAAGATGTTTGAATGATGATGCTATTAAGATATTCTGTATATTCCTTATCTAGTAGATTGTAGTATTTAAAACGAAATCTAACTTTTCAGTCATGATCTGGACTAATTTTGATATACGAAAGAAGTGATGATTAACAAGATATAATGCGAAATTTGTTATTCCTTAAATCTTAACTTGCCGCTCTAAAGATTCAATTATACAAATCACGAATGAACGTAAATAAGCAACCTTTTTTAGTTTTCGTGATTACTTTTTCCAGTTTTCTGATAAGGAGCGGAGGAATTTGGGGAAATTCCGGTTGGATGGGGAGTGCATTGTTGGCATTGGGTTCGGGCGTCCCTCACAACTGAATATACTCTTTGTTAAACAGATGCTAAATCTTTGCAACACTATATTAAATCGACCCAGAAATTTAGAAAATCTTTTCATTAGGGTAATACTACTATTAATACTTTCACCACTAAAAAAAATACCTAATTATTACTTATATGGGACTTAATAGATCCTTTTAATACTTATATTTATGCAAATTATTTTATCATATCTAATTAGGTACTAATTAGTTGCTATATTTATCTTATCTAACTATTACACTACTGGCTTACTGCTTTACTTTTTACTTACTTTTTTGATCATAATACCTTTTACGTCTATAGCTACTATATTTTTCCTAAACATATTATTTTTACTACTAATCATACAATTAATACTAATAATACTATAGACATAATTGTAATACTAATAAAATATATAATCAGCTTATTATAATACTATATAATAATAAGTATTTTTAATTAATAATAAGATAATTAATAATAATATAATAAATATAATAATAATAATATAATAAATAATATATAATATAATATAATAATCATAATGAATGATAATGATAATGATAATTGATAATGATAATGATAATGATAATGATAATTAATAATATAATATAATAATAATAATAATAATAATAATAATAATAAAAATTAATAATAATAATAAAAATAATAATAATAATAATAATAATAATATAATATAATAATAATACAAGTAATAATACTAATAATATATAATAATAATAATAGTATAATAATATAATAATAATAAAAAAAAATAATAATAAATAATAATAAAATAATAATAATAATAATAATAAATTTTTTTTAGATATAATGTATCAGGGATTATTTTTCATTGCAATTGAAAAATACTAAATTTTCGTTTAAAGCTCACATTTCAAAATACTTCTCTTTAGAGTGAAATTTTATTAAATGCTTGGAATTTCTTTTGAACGTTTATTGACTTTCTTTAAAAAAAATTATAAAGAGGAGAAACTGAATAAAATCTCGCTGAAGAAGTTAACATCCCTTAAACAAATGGCTAAATGTTTATAAAGGTAATGTAGTAAAAAAAATCCCAAACAGTTCTTCATATTCATCATGTTCAAAAGTAAACATTATAATTACTTTAAAAAGTGAGTGAGAGAGAGAGAAAAAAAAGAAAAAGAGAGAAAGAGAGAGAGAGAGAGAGAGAGAGAGAGAGAGAGAGAGAGAGAGAGAGAGAGAGAGAAAGAGAGAGAGAGAGTGTTCTATGTGTGTCATCGTTTTAGTCAGAAATAAGAGTCACGCCTATGAAAAGTTAAAACCTGAATAGCCTTTAAGATAAGATTTTAAAAAACTCTAAAGACACATAAGCACTGAGCAATTCTGTGCCTGCGACCAAGATGCCAGTAACTAGGGGATCATTGGCTTCAATGCGAGTATAAGCATTTGGTCCCGGTGACCAGATGGGCTTAGTTGACTAGAAAAACATGCTCGACTCATTGAGACTGGTCGCTGGTGACCAAAGACGTACTTGCGGTCGAGTATATACGTATATATATATATATATATATATATATATATATATATATATATATATATAAATATATATATATAGTATATTATATATATATATATAATAATATTTATATATAATAATATATATATATAAATATATATATATATTATATATATATATATATTATAATAATATATGATATATTAATATAAATATTATATAGTAGTATTATATTAATATATATAGTAGTGTTTAATTTATTAATTTTAATATTATTATATATATTATATATATATATATTTATATATTTTAATATTATTTATGATTATTATTAATTTATTATAATATATTATAGTATATATAATTTATTATATATTATATTGCATTATATTGTATAATAACGGAAGAAAATCTATTGACTTTTCAAAGAACTTTATTTAGATTAAGAGTTTCATAAAATATATGTTGAAACTAAAAATCATCGTAATTTGTTAAAAAAGAATATTTACTTATATTTTTCAATACGTGGAAATTATACGTCTGAAGATTTTTTACGTCCCATGCGATATGAATGAATCAAACTGTACGTTACATTGTCTTTAAAATTTTTCCTATTACATAATGTATTTTTTTTTTTTAAATTGGAAACCTATAAATATATTATATAATATATGTTATATATATATTATATATATATATATTATATATTATATATATATATATATATATATTATAATATATATATATATATATATATATATTATATATATAATATATATATATAATATATAAAAATATATATTATATATTATATATTATAATTGATATATATATATAATATATATATATAATATATATATATTATATATATATTATATATATATATATAATATGTTTATATGTAATATTATATATATATATATTATATATAGTATATATTATATATATATATATTATATATATATATATATATATCTTTAATATTATATATTTATATATATATAAATATATATTATATATATATATATATATGGTTATATTTTCATTAAAATATATAGAAAAGAATTAAAAAATAAAGAAAAAAAAGGGTTTAACGATAATCTACTAAGTGAACATTCACCTATGGTTACTAAGTGTTACAAAATATTAGATTAGGGAAAAAAAAGAAAGAGTTGCAATTGATAGGAAAACTGCTGACAAAATAGATACAGGTGTGCAATATTGAAGGAGGCTTGTTATTAAAATTATTGTTAAATAAGTAAACTTAAATCAAGTATAAAAAAATAATTAGGAGAGATTACTGCAAGCAAATATTGCCAGCACTCAAACACTATTGGAAGCCCACAAAACTGGACTAATTTTAAAGTTTAATTGAGAAAGAAATGGCAAAATACAGAATGAACTTCAACCAAACATTAAGCAAGAATATTTGAAGAAACTACTATAGTACCATCTATTCAATCAAGAGCTTAATAATTTCAACAAAGAAGAAACCCGAGGTGAAATTAACTTCTAGCTAATTAAATAGAACTTCAATGCCGAAATTCCTTAAAGCCAAAAACTATGAAGAAAGCTATAGCCAGGATTCAGCAAGAAGAAATTAAATTGAGGTGGAATCAAGCTTAATAAAAGAGTAAATAATATCTTCAAGCAAGTTTCACAATAGAATAATAGAGCAAAAGCAGCCCTACAACCTGGTAATATCTTATACCACCCAAAGCTTAAGCCAGTCTGAAATTCATGCAGTAATTCGAAGAGGGTAACATTTTGAAATCAAACAATTTTTTATTGACATGTAAAAGTAACAAGAGTTTTTTTTTTTTTTTAAAAAAAAGCAAAAGCTAATAAAGGACAAAAATAAAAAAAGGTCCAAAAATAAATTCTATTTTTTAACATGTCTAACTATTTTTTATATTATGGATAATTATGTATAAGTATTATGTTTATTTTTTAGCATTTAGTATTTGTATTTTTATATATTTGTATTTATGTAATGTATATATATTTTTTATCATTAGAACCAGTTCAGTTCCCAATAACCAAGAAATAAAAGATGTGTTCTGAGCTGCGTATTACTTTCAATTGATGAAAATTATACAAAAGTTCTTCTAATTAGAAGAAGGCTTGGATGAAGAATACAGAAGCTGTCAGGCTCAGATGTGAGGAATGATCATTTAAGTATTTAAGCATAGCATAAAAATAATAATAATAAAATAAATAAAAAATATATACAGGTAAACTTATATATACGAAATATAAAAATATATCTGTATATATAAATTGTGTTAAAAATAACATCCTTCCTTTATTTTTTATATATAAAATAAAATGAGTGAATGAGTTTGATAAAAGTTTAGTTTTTAATAGTTTTTTAATATTAAAAAATAAAATAAAATAAAATGAGCAATATCGAACAAACAAAACAAATGGAAAATATAGATGAAACTGAGATAACTGAAGGAGGTTTAAAAGTGCCTACAGGGAAACTTGCTGCTGTGACTTGTAAAATAAATAATATTAAAGACAAATTATGGCATGCCTTCATAAATAAAATAGACTTAAGTTTCGAAATCAAATCTGACGAACTTCAATTAGACGCTAAAGTCGAATCTCTAAAAAAATACCTGTAGTGAATTAATAGCAGAATCTCTAGAGTCAGATAAAATGAAGCATTGGCTCACACAAAAATTAGACCATATTATGAGTTGAAAAGTGACATTTCAAAGTATATGTCCATGAATGAGCCAAAGATTAGACCACAAGACAGTGTTAGTAACATTTCAAGTAAAGTGAGTAAGGTAAGTATATCTAGTTCAAAAGGTTCAAAATGTTCAATAGCACAAACTTTATTACTTGAAATAGAATGAAGTAAAATAAAATTACAAGAGCACGAACAATACTTGGCAAAAAAAGGGAACAAGAAAATTTAGATGTGTACCAACATAGTAGTCATATAAAAAACTTAGAGCAATGCTTAATAAAAATTGAACAAAAGTTAGAAAATCCAATTTTCAGTATAAGCGATACCTCGGTAAAAAATGAGGATAAAAATGTAAATTTTTCAGAAACTATAATAGAAAATAGAATTGAAAATAATAATCAGGAGTCTAAACTAGCAGAAATTTTAAAACAAAGGTTAGAAGCAAGTATCAGGAATCCCCTACCAATATGTGAGCCTGAGGTGTTTTCTGGAAATGATCTAACCAAATGTAAAGATTTATTTTAGCTTTTAAAACCAATATAGAAGGAAAATGTGAAAATGAAATGAACAAGCTTTTTTATTATTTAATCAATATACTGATATCGCAAAGCAAAGCATGTGAGATGTTTATGCATTGGATGAAAATATAAGTTATAAAAAAAGCAGTAGATCAAACTCGCGAGAAACAGTAATGGGAATAGAAAAGGTTGGGTTCATTATTAACAGGAGAAAGGATTGGGTTGAGTATGAACTATAAGATGGTGAAGCTATGGTAGAATTTTCTTTGTTTTAGATGCTATTAATAATCCATGGAAAATGTTTCACCTTTAAATGAATTGAATTCTACTGGTGCTATTTATGGAATAGTTAAAAAACTTCCCTATAAACAGCGTGATAAATGGAGAAATAAAGTGGATAATATGTATGAAAGAAAATAAAAAGATAAATTTTTAGTATATATCACAAAGTTTGTTGAAAAAGAAGAAAGATCATGAAAACAGAACCGCCAGTAAATAAGAAACAAGTGAGATCGGTGCCAAACCAAAACAAACAAAATTGCAATGTGAAAAAGGTAAGTCACTTTATTAATACAAAGAAAATAATAATAACCATAGAAAAAACAATAGAATGTAATAAAGGAACATTTTCAATAATAAATAATGACATAAAAATAAAAATAAAGACAACATATAATGTAGTAGTAGTTAATAATAATAATAATGAAATCCAGTTTTGGTAAATTTTTTTTCCCTCAAAAGGGATAATCATGTTAATTAAATGTAAAAATTCTTGGAAAAAACAAAAACCAAGATTGAATTAAAGTTCATTAAAGACAATAAATTATGCTTTAAAGTGCCTTAGAATACAAAATCATTTTTTGTGTATTGTAAAAAGGCCATGAAAATGTAAAATGTAATAAACAACATTCTATGCATTTTCTCCATGAGAAAAAGAAAATGTCCAAGTTCAAACAAAAGAAGAACAAACCATGCTAAAATTTTCACCATAACAGCAAACTAACTGTAAATTTAATTGATAAAGTAGATAAACTAGAGTCAAAGGGAATCAGGAATAGAGACAAAAAAATTCCAGACAAAAGTAAGTAATAGGAAGTTATTATATCCTGCGGGGCCAATTAAAATCAAGCTAAAAGGTAAGGATAAATTGATTGAAACCTATATGGGTTTAGATACATATTCTTCAGCATGTTTTGTGGATTTAAATTTTGCTACAGAATTAGGTATGTCATATGTGAAACCTCATAAAGATATATACATAACAACAATGTATGGACAACATAAAATAAAAGCATACATACTAAACAATCTAGAAATTTATGATATTGAGATGAGAAAATCTGAAACCATAAAAAATGTATACTGCAAAGAAAATTGGGCCCGTTAAAATAAAAGAGTCTCTATCTATCAAAGATGTAAATGAATTAGAATATTTGAAACATGTGCCCTTCAACTTTATAGAATCAAAAATAAGGTTGCTAATAGGGATGAACCAAAGTGAATTGTTAAAGCCCATAGAAGTAGAAGAAGGTCCATTATAACTATCCTTTTTTGGTCAGTTAAGTATCCATTTGGTTCGGGCATGCAAGGTTCACAACAGATGGGTATCCCAGCATCATTGAGTTTGAGATGTCACAAACCCCCAGATAATACAAAAAAGATATATTTGCTTGAAAAATATTGCTTTAAGAAGCTTGTTCTGACAAGAGCGCTCAAAAATTCTGTGAAAATACGGAACCTAGAAAGTGGAAATAAGGTTGAAGTCCATGAAAGAGAACCAATCACAGGTAAATTCTCCAAGTTGGTTTTACCCATTATCAAAAAGGGATTAATCCAACATTTCCCTAATAACAAAAAATCAAGCCTTAGCAAGATTGTACTCATTAATTTCAAAAATTATTTGAAAGATATAAGAAATTTTGTACAGTATAGTGATAATATAGAAGAAATGTTAAAACTAAATTTTTGCAGAAAAAGTTGAGAAACATGAACTATTAAAACAATTGAAGATATTATTGTCACACATCTAGTGTAATACACCCACAAAGAAATAATTAAGATGTATGTTTAATTGTGCTTTACCATTATAATGGTAATTGTCTTTAAAATTAATAGTTTACTAACAAGCCCGGACTATTTTCCTATTCTACAAGTGCATACCTTTTAAGGTTTAGAAAGGAGAAATATGCTTTCATGGCAGATATAGAGATGTTTTATCAAATCAAATACAGAAGTACTTGATAAAGACTATCAGCTCTTCTTATGGTTTCCAAATGGTAATTTAGATAAAACTCCAGAGGAATATAGAGTTAGAGCTCACATATTTGGAAGTGTGAGCTCTCCTTCTATTGCAAATTATGTTTTGAAGCAAACTACAAATGTAATTGAAGCAGAAAAATTCAGTAATTTAGCCAAAGATACCATACTTAGAAATTTTTATGTTGATGATTGTTTAAAGTCTGTGAAGTCAGAAAATGAGGCTATAGCAATTTATAAAGAAGTAAAAGAAATTTAAAAAATAGTGGGTTCAATCTGCATCAAGTAGCAAGTAATTCAAGGATTTTTTTTTAGAAAATATTGATAAACAAGATATGAGCAAAGATTTTAAAGAAATAAACATTTCCTTGGATAAATTACCTTCACAAAAAGTATTAGGTTTAAGTTGGGACACAGAAAATGATTTAATAAAGGCTAGAGTAGATATGCAAAATAGAGAATTGACAAAAAGAACCATACTCAGTTGCATTTTTTTCATATATGATCCACTGGGGTTTATTAACCCAGTACTAGTAGTAGCTAAGAAGATATTAAAAAATTTATGTGATAAAAAAATTAATTGGGATGAAGATATCCCATCAGATATAAAAAAAAGGTTGCATAAAATGGCTAAGTGATGTTAACAAACTAAATGATTTTCAAGTTCCTAGGCCATATAATCCAAATTGTGTAAACTACAAAAGTATTGAACAACATTATTTTTCAGATGGTTCACAAGTTGCATGTGCTGCAGTAGTATACATAATATTCATTGGAGAGAATGATGAAGTACTTTGTTCATTGGTATTATCTAAAACCAGATTGATACCATTAAATATAAATTTGATGTTAACTATCCCTATAATAGAATTGAGTGCAGCAAAATTAGCTGTTGACATACACCAAATTTTAAAGAATGAATTAGATATGAACATTAGCCAAGAATATTTTTGGATAGATAGTAAGATTGTATTACAATATTAAAAATGATTCAAAAGATTCAAAAGATTTGTACACAAAAGAGCTTCCTATATTAGATCACAAATAAATATAAGCCAATAGAATTATGTACCAGGCAAGCTAAATATAGCAGATATAGCAAGTAAAGGTAACTGTTAATGAGTTTTTGAACAATAAACTATGGAGCACTGGTCCAGAATTTTTGTATAAAGACAAAGCTTATTGGCCTGATCAAAATATAGAACATAAATTAGATGATGAAAGTGATGAAATTATAAAAAAATAAACCTATAATGGCTATACAATTAAAAGAAAGTGCAACAGACAAGCTCATACATTCTGTGTCAGATTGGATGAAATTAAAAGTAAAAGTAGCATGAATTTTAAGAGTTAAAGAAAGTTTGCATAAGAAAAACTGGAATAAAGGTCCTATGACAATCACAGAACTAAAAAATGCAGAAAAAGCTATATACAAATATGTACAAAATAAAGAGTTGCATGATACACAATACAAAAATAAAAAAGAGAGAAGCTTAAAATGGCACATTTTAGCAAAATTCCTACCATTTTTAGATGATAAAGGAATTTTAAGGGTAGGTGGGAGGAATAAAAATCTGAATGATGTATCATATGATTTTAAACATCAAATTATCTTGCCAAATAGTCCTATCACAATGCTTATAATAAGACATTACCATAGAATTAATGGACATTTAGTAAAACAAAGTTTTAAATGCTTTAAGAGAGAGGTACTATATCATTGGAACAAATAGAAGTATTAAGAAGATTCTGAGATTGCATAATGGGTAGAAAGCTCCACACAAGACCAACTCAACAGTTGATGGGAGATTTGCCCAGAGATAGATTAGAATGTGACATACCACCCTTTATGAGCATTGAAATAGACGCTTTTGGTCCATTTCTTTTAATAAGGGGAAGAGGGAAAGTGAGAGAAAAAGATATGGATTAATATTCTCATGTTTAGGTAGTAGAGCAATGCATTTAGAAATGTTATATTCATTAAATACTGATGTTTTTATCAATGCTCTAAGAAGATTTATCAGCCGCAGAGGTAATGTGAAAATGATCCGATCAGATAATGGATTTAACTTTGTAAAAGCTAATAAAGAATTAAAAGAATAAATTAAAAATTGGAATAATAAGCAAGTAAATAAATTTTTTGAGCAAAAAGAAATACAGTGGTTATTCCAACCCCCTTATTCTTCTCATAAAGGAGATCATTTTGAAAGATATATTAGAACAATAAGAAACACATTGCAAGCTTCACTCTTAGAACAACCAATAAGGTTGACAGATGATAACTTGAACACTTTGTTCTGTGAAATAGAATTCATAATAAATAACCGACCAATAACAGAAGTTTCCAATGATTTAGAAAACTTAGAAGATTTAACACCAAATCATTTACTAACCCTTAAAGGCAATATAACATTCCCACCAGGTTTATTTCAAGATAAAGATTGCTACTTATATAAAAGATGGAAACAAGTTCAATATCTTGCTGACTTATTTTGGAAAAGATGGATTAAAGAATATCTGCCTTTATTGCAGAAAAGAAGTAAATGGTTAGCAGAAAAGGAATCACACAAAGAAGGAGATTTAGTTCTTTTAATAGATGACTTCAAACCAAGAAATATGTGGAATTTAGGAAAAATAGTAAAAGTTTATAAAGATGACTCAAACAGAGTGAGAATAGTAGATGTAAAAATAAATAAAGACAAAAATACTTTAAGCACAACAGTTTTGAAAAGACTAATATCATAATTGATCTTGCTGAGAGAAAGTGTGCAGGATTATAACAAATAGACAATAAAATTATAAACTAAGGAAACTAAGAATAATAAGAAAACTTGATATTCTTAGCAAAAAGGGGGAATATGTTATATTTTCCATTAAAATATATAAAAAAAGAATGAAAAAATAAAAAGGGTTAAAGAAAAGTCTTACTATGTGAACATCAAATATGGTTACTAAGTGTTACCAAAATATTAGAAGGGAAGAAAAAGAAAAGAGTTGCAATTGATAAGAAAACTGCTCACAAAATCAGAATACAAGGTTGGGTAATATTGAGGGCTTGCAAATAGAAAAAAGGCTAAAGAAAGCCAAATATCAAGTAAAAAAATAAATTAGGAGATACTGCAAGCAGTGCCGGATTAAGACATTGCGGGGCCCTTTTCCATAAATAAGGTAAATAAAGATTAAATTTAATTTTGAAAGACAAATAATTTTCCATAAATAATGAAAATAAAAATAAATTTAATTTTAAAAGACATTTATTATCAAAACGTCACAATATTGCGTATCATACAAATCATCAAAATATGTATGTGCTACTAGACATATTAGCGTCATATATCATCAAAGTAGAATTTCATATCAATACATGCTACTATTATATATATATATATATATATATATATATATATATATATATATATATATATATATATATATATATATATATATATATATATAAAATACTAATATTTAACTAGTGTGTTATTCAATAAGTGTAGTATATATAATTTAAAAATATATATATATATATATATATATATATATATATATATATATATATATATATATATATATATATATATATATATATATATATATATATATATATATATATATATATATATATATATATATATATAATACTAATCACTACAGTGTTATTCAGTATATCAATATATGCTACTAATTACTATATATTATATATATATATATATATATATATATATATATATATATATATATATATATATATATATATATATATATATACTGCTGCTGCTGCTATATATATATATAAATTTATATGTATATATATATATATATATTCAGTACGAGTAGTAATCAAAATATTTTATCAACTCTACGTCTCTAAGTGGCTTTTTTCTTGCCTTACGTTTTGAAAATTCATCGATGATTTCTTCGAGGTCAATGACTCCTGTGAGATCAGACTCGATGGCGAGTAGAGATAAATCACACAATTTTTCTTGACCAAGGGTAGATCGCAAATAATTTTTAACTCTTTTTAAAACGGAAAAAGACCTCTCGCCTTTGGTATTAGCCACAGGAAGCGTTAGGTAGATTCGGTATGCAATGTCAACAATCGGAAAGCTTGCGAGAAGACTGCCTCCACTAGTACACCGTAAATGATTCAAGACACATAAGAGAAGACAAGTCATTAATCTCAGCAAGCTCAGAACAATCAGACAAACAAAACAGTTTGAAAATTGAATTAATTCATCTGTAACATCATCCACATTTCCAAAGTCCAATGGGTATTTTTCTTTCATGTTTTTTGCTGCTTCTCTAAACCTCAGCATCATTTTATACAAAAATCCAAAATTAGCATTTAATTACGAATAAATTTTTTTCCTTTATATTAATTCAGTATTTAACGAATCCAAAATTACTAAGTACGTTTTCACTCTAAACTGGTCCTTTCCTGAAAATATATAATCATTCTCACTTTCTTCAGCAGTACGTTTTCTTTTCGGTTGTCTTTTTGTTTCTGAAGAATAGCTATGGTCTTTTACAAGAATCTTAGCTTTTGTCTCAAAATCCTCAAATTTGTCTCGAATTGAAGCGATGAAGGACACTAAACTGTCGTACAAAAAAACGCAGGTTGCAAGTTCAATATGTGTTGCCTGGAGAGATTGACTTGCTGCATTAAACTGATGAAGAATAGAGTCCCAGAGAATGCAAAGGGGTGCTGTTTCAAATTGTTCCATTTTTGAATGCAGCGAAGATGATTCAATTCTTGTGACTTGTGTTTGGTTCTCATCATCACGTATTTTCATCAATGCAGAGCAGATTTCTGCGTAGTTTTCGCGCAATGCACGTGTTGCATCACTTCGAGCAGACCATCGTGTAACTGACAGAGACTTTACAACAGTTCCCTTAATTACTGATACCAGTATACCCCATCTATGTGTAGATGAAGAAAAAAAGTTGTACAATGCCTGAAGAAATCCAAAAAATGAAACAGCATCTAAACAGCATTCTGCAGCATATGAACCCATTAAATTCAAGGAGTGTGCAGAAAAGGAACAAATTCAGCTGCTGGGTTTTCTTCTTTGATTCTAGCTTGAAAAACCAAAGTATTTTCCTGCCATGTTTCTGGCATTGTCGTAGCTTTGACCTCGACAGTCACCTATTGGAATCGTGTTTACTTTTAAAGTTTCTAAAATAACATCAGTCAGTGTGGCACTATCATGACCAGAAATGTTTATAAACTGTAAAAAAATGTTCAACTGGTTTACCGCTGCTTTTACATAGCGCAAAATAAAAGTTAATTGATCACAATGAGAGAAAGATATCTGGTGTCGAATCTACGCTAATACTATAGTATTTACAAATTTTCACCTCTGACACAATAGTAGCAAAAACCTTCTAGCCATCAATTGAATAAACTCATTGCATGTTGTAGAAGACAGGTATGAACATTACCTTTACCAACGTTTCCGAAGCGAGATAAAGAGATAAATTACCTGCTAAAAATGGATCGAACTCTGCCAAAGCTCAATACATACAAGGAAATTGTCATTTTGATGGAGCCGATTATTCATTTCACCTCTAAAAGCAAGGCCACGTTGTTGCAGAAATTTCAAGACAGCAACTACAACTCTACATAAAACATTTTCCAGTATTCACATTCTTTTCATACTGGGTGTGCAGCTGTGAATCAATATATACTTGTTTTCGGGCTAATAATGTAGATTGGATAACACTATTTCGATGGGCATCAATATTCTCATGTTCCAAGATACGGTTAGCATGTTTCCAGTCATTAAATCCTAGAGTGAAGTTACTGTCCTGGGTATTAAATAATTTGTACACAGAGCAGTACACTTTACCAGACGATTCTGAAAACAATAGCCACACTCGTTTAATGGTCTCACCATTCGTAAGCTGTCGATAAAATTCACTGGGATTCAAATACCGAGTTCTTCCATCCTCATAAACTCTTACTGATTTTTTGAAACTAGTGTCTGCATCCACTTATTGTTCAATATTTTTGTTAATAAATGATGAACGGAATTCATCAGTTATAATGCCAGGCCATGTTGTAGGGTCTTCGTATTGTAAAGTATGAGTAGTAGTACTAGATGGCACTTCTGCTTCTGTACAGACTAAAGTTTCAGCGGAATCATCAGTTTTACCCGAAGTGTCTTCTTCAACAGCTAGAAATATAGGAGTAGTTGTACATTCCAGAGCTGTACTGCAACTACTGACCTTCTCAGTAGTTCCCTCAGCATGTGACTCGGCTGTAGCTGTCACAGAAGATTTAAATATGTCTGATACCTTCCGAGTACATGTCACATCATTCAGTCGCCTTTCTTCTTTTTCTGCTTTATTTTTCCGCTTTTGTGCTCCACTTATGTACCTTCTACCGATATCACGATCTCTTGCAGCCATTATCTACCTCTGAAAATGAGCCTATAACGTTTGAAGCTCTGTATTCGACGAACTATAATCACTATTCACCAAATGACAAAAAATTTATAAGTAAACTGAAAACAGAAGCGTTTCGTTTCTGAACGTTCTGACTCAGAGAACAGTCGAAACGTTTTATTTTAAGACAACGAATGCGTTCTCAAAAGAAATGCAAGAAAGTTTCATAATAATTTTATTATTGCCTTATATATATATATATATATATATATATATATTATATATATATGAATAAGGGTCAGGCACCACATCCACGTAACTATTATTAGTAGTTAGACCTATATGTATATATTATATATATACCCAATAGCACTTTGTATTATGTTTCTAATTTGTTCGTACTATCCTGAGGATGATAAAACCGATTAAATTTACGGCAGCGAAGATCCGTTTGGTAAATAGTCAGGTAAAGTGAAATTACAATAGAGAGACCTATAATATATGAGAAATTAATTTTATACAGAATTTAAGTTGCTATATAAGTCTAAATTATGCGAGTTTGTACCAAGACTTAATTGCCAATATTTCATCTTTTAGACAGATGCAATGACAGGTGGCGAACTGGTATACCTTGCTTTCAATATCGTTATCTTTAATTTTGCTAGAAACGACTCTACATATTTTCTTAGCATGTATGACCTATAACAAAATTGTAAGAGCAAAACTAAAATTAAGAAAATTACAAGACTAAAAAGTCATGTTAAGTAATGGTTTTTAAGGAGTATAATTTATGAAAACGGTTAATGGCAGATGTCACTGGATATATGTCCAAACGATCTATTTTTTTGTCAGACGAGGTTAATAATAGTTGTTAGTATATATTTATAGAATATTAAACAGTCGATTGACGAGATACCATATATAGGACCTTACTGTCATTACCAATTATTTATATTTATATTTTGATTGAGTACTTAGTAGGTGGGCTATGGCAATTCTTTCTAGGAGGGAGTTTAGTATAAAAAATTTGAATTATATATATCATTATTTTTTTCTAGTTTAAACTTTTTTATGTTTTTATTTTAATATATTTCTTCAATTATTTATGTTTTTGATTTTTTTGATAGTTTTCCTGTTATGTATATTGTTTTTTTTGTGTCGAATCTCTCCCCTTTGTACGAAATTTCAAGCCATATTATATGTGACTTGAGATTTTCAACTTTGTTAGCAAACACCTAAAAGTGACATTCTTTGTGTAATACAGACAACGACACAAAAGGTGATTTGGAAAACTTTGCAATAATACCATATATTATATATATATATTATATAAAAATAGTTATACTATATATATATACTACATATATATATATACTAGTATATATATATATATATATATATAGTATATATAAATCATATATATATAGGTATTATATTATATTATATATATATATATTATATATATAGTGAAGGAATACAAAGGAGAAGTACTATATAATATAGGATATCGTAATATTATTATAATATATATATATATGAGTATAATATATATTATAATAGCTCATGTCGCTTATCTGCTTTCAGTTAAGCTTGTCATTTTTTTAAAAAAAAAATATGTTAGCCGAACAAAATGTACTTCAGAGCGTATGTTGGCCCAGCATGGCACTTTTTTTTTGTTAAAACAAGTGAAATGAATTATATTAATAAAAATAAACTTACGTTACCTTTCAAGATGTACGCGTTACAGTAAGGTTATATTGAGTTTTACGTTAGTTTACATAGATTTAAACTGTTTTTGTTTTAGATATTTTTAAAGTTGCGAGCTGTTATTACTAACTCGATAGTGTTAAATTGATTCTATCAACAATTTTAATTTTACTTTTATGAAATGTTGTTCGAATCCATGCAATCTGCCATCGATAATGCTATACTGGAGGTGAGGGAGATAACGACATCGATAGTATTCTTTATATGATGATATATAGTATATTATTTATATAGTATATATATAGTATATACTTATTAGTATAAATAATTATTATATTATACTATGATTATATATATTTATATTCTATAATATAATATATAATATATAATATATAATATACAAATATTAGTATATTATTATATATTATATATTATGTAATTGAGATCTTTTAGAACCTCGTTTATTTCTGTCATAAACAGAATCCTCACTAGTATAATATATATACGTAGCTTTTTATTATTATATGTAGTTATATTATATTATATAATTATACTAGTATATATAGTATATGTTATATATACCACTGATATATATACTAGTATATATAGTAATACTTATGTATATATATATAATATATATATATACTATACTTATAAAGGATATAGTAGTTGGCGTATATATATATTATATATATTATAATTAGTGTATATATATTTATTGATAATGTATATATATATAATTTTAATATAATATAATCATATATATATAATATATATTATATATTTTATATTTATATAGTATATATATATTAATTTCATTATTAGTGTACTTAATGTTATAGGTCTATATATAATATATAGTCGCTCTTGTGTTATATGAAGGGTAATTTTTTTCTCCTGGAACTTTTAGTGGATGCAGAACTATTCTTTCTGTCGTTAAACATTGATGATTAAAGATATGCAGAAATCACTTGATTTTCTTCGGCTATAAAGCCTCTAAACATGTGTTGTATAGAACACTAATTAATCGATCACCAGTCTATTTTTCCATGAAATGTAGTTAGAAATGTTTTTTATAGAAAGGTGATTTTAATGTTTAAAGAAAGAATAGTGTAATAAAACTGCAAAATAAGGAGTTTCTGAGAGAATGTTTAGTGGTTGTTCAAAATTTTATGTTGCAATACTATTTACTGGCTTCTTTCGCGATTATACTGCCTTGATGATTCCTTTTTTATCAATTGTTTTTAAGAGCATGTCAAACCTTCCATGTAATAACTTAATGTCGAGGCCAATATTCTGTTATTTTTTCCCAGCACGTGTCCATGGGGGTGTGGGGTACGGGAAAGCGGGAATCTTCGACGCGCCGAGACAATGTTTGGCATGATTGTGAAAATTATATGAAATGTATTTCTAACTCGTTCTCACAATAAAAAATAATTCTACGTAAAAAATACAAAAGATTTAATCATCCTCTATACACAGACAGGTCATATACTGTGATATATTATATTATATATTATATAGTTATATAGCTATATAGTAGTATATATATTATAATATATATGTATATCATAGTATTTGTATAGAGAGTATTATATATTATATATTTTACGTATAAATATATACCACTATCCGATATGTGATAATTATTATTATTATATAGTTATTGATATATTATATATATGTACTGAGTGTTCGATTTTTTATTCTCTAGTTCTATTGATCTGCTAATGTATACATCTTTATTTTAATTAGTAGGCTAGAACTCTTTGGAGGCAAAAGGCCTATTATTATTTATGGCAGAGTAAGAAAGCCAAGCTGATAAACCGTTTATGTTGTAGTTATTATGTACGTAACATGGTTCATCTTCTACTCAACACAACTGTTTTATTCTTTTTGTTTATATACTTAAAATCTTAAGCCAGCCAATAAGAGTCTTTTCCCTGACCGGCAATATCTGCTGGCATTTCGAGGGAAGAAAGGCAGTTAGGCTTCAAGATACAAGAAGACCAAGTGCCCTGGGCATTGCCCGGGCAACACAAATATATTATTTTCTGTAATAAAATTAAAGGATGGTTATGACTATAATTAATGTTCTTGATAATATAAATCTTTTCGTAAGTGTCATTGTGAATATCGCTATTTTGAGTCACTCAGGTGAAATAATAAGCATATAATTAAATTAGAAACGTAACGGTGAAAGCTAGATCTAGTAAGAATGTGCATTCTTACTTATATGTTCCCACTTCCTGCAAAACTGTTCGAAAATGAAAATGTATATAATGTTGGATGTCAAGCGCTCATCGAAATGTGCTTGAACTGATCAATGACAAATTCTTATTTATTATAAAGAAATAAAAATTATCTATTCTAGAATCTGCGATCAACTTATAAGAAAGAGGAAATTAGATGAAAGAGGATAACATCAAATAGTCTATTTAATACACCTTCATA
The DNA here is from genome assembly GCA_015478945.1 of Trachelipus rathkii. Taxonomy (NCBI): domain Eukaryota; kingdom Metazoa; phylum Arthropoda; class Malacostraca; order Isopoda; family Trachelipodidae; genus Trachelipus; species Trachelipus rathkii. The sequence continues at coordinate 37,119 of JABUQX010030536.1, forward strand.
TATAAAGTAGTGTACCGAGGTTGAGTGACTTTAATTTTCTATGTTTTATTAATTAAGATCACACGAACTCCCGCTATTACTATATATATATATATATATATATATGATATTATATATATATATAATAGATATAATATTATAATTATATATATATAGTAACTATTATTATTGATAGTACTATATATATATATAGTAGTATATATATATTATATAATATACTATATACTATATGTTAGTATATATACGTATATTATATACATAAGTGTCAATATAGTATATTATTATTTATTATATATAACATATATGTATATATATAGTGATATATATATATATATATATATACTATATATATATATTATTATATATATAATATATTATGATAATATATATTATATCTATATCTATATCTTTTATATAAGAATTAATATATATATAGGTATATGAATAATTATTACTATCTAGGAGGATACTATTTATATATAGTTAGTATTATATAGATTATATATATATGTATATAGTATTACTAAAATATTATTTATTATATAGTATATATATATATATTATATATATAGTAGTATATAATACTATATAGTATATAGTATATATAGTACCTATTGTATTAGTCCGCTGCAGATTTATTTCGAATAACATTTTGTCTGAATTTGTATTTAACAAGAAAACATCATTAATTTTTTTTTTTTAAGAAGAAGATATTTATATATATATATATATAGTATTAGTTATATTTATATAATTAGTAAATATATATATATATATATATATATATATTATTATATATATATATATATATATATTTTATATTATATATCATATATAGCAGTATTTATTGTAACCCTAAAAACCACAAAATATCTCAATCCATATCTCAAAAAACTACAATATGCTACAGTTGGAAAGAGGAATAACATTGTTGGAAATGCCTGGGTAAAGATTTTATTGCGGAAATACTGTAAAAAAAAAAAAGAAAGCATCTGGCAGTAAACTACAATAGCTACAGCGAAAGGAAGTCTTTTTGGTCCTGTAAAGATTTAAGTTTAGGTCGAATGTAAAAATAATACAAAAATAAAATAAATATTGGGTATTTTTTCTTTTAGGAGCAGGGGACATAGTCTATATATATATGTATATTAGTATATATAGGTATGTATAATACTATATATATATATATATATATATACTATATATAGTATATATATATATATATATATAGGTGTATAGTATATATATATATATATATATTATTTGTAAAGGTGATTTACACGGCAATGTAAGGGTGGCTCGAGCCGGACGGGGTACACAGGGAGGGGTGGGACGGCTGTTTCCATACCCCCGTAGGGAGGGGCGGAAGGAAGCCCCCGCGACAGCAGAACCGCAGACTACCAAAGAGCACGGGGGGTTCCGGAGACCCTCCCCGGAGGGGGGGAAATTTCCTACCCCGTAGTTCCCTGGAAGGCACGAGAGACCCCGACTCCTGCCATCGTGCGGTATAACGCTTGGGGTATTCTTTAGTTAAAAAAATAAACAACTATATTAAAAGAAAGATCTATTATTATTATTATTGTAACGTAATAAGGTCTTAAATAGGCTTCTCCTCATAATACTATAATTAGTAACAATAAATTTTTTTTTTTTAACATTTTCGAACTAAATTTTTCTTACCAGGATTCTAAAAATCTATTCCTTTTCGCTGTAGCTATTGTGTAGTTTTTGAGATATGGATTGAGATATTTGTGGTTTTACTGGATTTCACCTATATATTATATACTTTATAGTATATAATAATTATATATTTAATTATATATATATAGTATATATATATATATATGACTATAGGTAATAATATATATATATACTATATATATATATATATATCATATATATATATATATATGTGCAGTAATAATATTAAAAATTAATTAAATACAAAGCATGTACGTACTAGCATGTGTGCCTAAGATCATGTACACCTGTGTGTAAGGAAAGCGGACACCATACTACCCAAGTGTACCTATGTAAAATCATTTAAAACCATTTCAAAATTTTAACAACCTGAAATTTGTATAAAAAAATGTTTAGAGAAGCATCCGCCTTTTCAATGTGGGAGAGATGCCAAAGATTCAAATGTAATTGGCCAAGAGTCCGAGGAACAAAGCCAAACGAAATCGGGAGTTAGCCTTGAGAACGCATCACAGAAGGGTGCCTTGAGCCATTCCTTCTGTATAAAATTATCGTTGTAATTATGATCAAAGATTAATTATTTAACATAAATCATCCAATTATAAAGTCCGAAATTCATTCATTTAAAAACAACAAACCCATCAATGGCAAAGCATCTTATTATAAAAAGAGTGTGTTAGGTTTTCTTGCTCTAAAACCTTTAAAGAAAGCTGAAATTTTAAACTTGTGTAGATTAGCGATACAGCTTTCGAAATAGGTACAGCATAACAAATTAACCCTTAATAGGTAACGTGGCTAATTTTTATGATTATCAAATTGTAAATGCATAATCTCGCAAGTTTTTAGCCGAAGTTTATCATCTTTGTGCAAGTTTCAATAGTTTCAGACGTGGAAAGAAAAGGCTTCGGTATCTCGGCTTATACCTCCATGGTGACCCAGAGTGACTAATTAAACCCCCACCCGCCCCTTGATTTGAAGATCAAATCGGTGAAATTGCCGGTGTAATCAAAAATTGTTTTTTGATAAAAAATCTTGTTGTGAAATAAAAATCGTAGTGCGAATTAAACAAATTGCGAGATTTTGCTTCGACCATAAATAAACTGTATAAATCAAATATTTAGTAACGTGAAGAATTAAACAATCTATATTCACGAAATTAATAAGAATTAATTCGTTACTAAAATTGAAAAAACAAAACAAAAACAAAACGCGGGTAGAAACAGGAGATCGGCGCTACCCCAAACATTTGAAATTCTCCAACGAACTTCCCGTTTTAGGCTTAACGTTTCTGAGGCAAGTGAAATAGAGTCTTTTTGGTCAGTAAAAGAATGGTTTCAACGAAAAGACTTGCCCAAAGACTCCAAAAGAGTCGCTCAAAGAAAGACTCTCCCAAAGACTCCAACCAAGTCGCTCTAAGACTTCCCCTAAAACAGAAAAAAGGGGGAATAGAAAATCACCCCCCTCCAAAGCTTGCTCAATTCCCCATGAGCATAGAGCAGTCCATCTCTTCAGAAGTTGATACCCGAAAAACTCCTCCCTATAACCCTGCGGGGGAAAGCAAGCTACAAACTCCCACTCTGCTCACAATAAGGATACGGAAACTTAAGAAAGAGACCACTTGATTTCGAACATCTCGGTGGTTTTTTACCCTGTAATAATATAAATATAGATAATTAAATAGTAATAATAATTAATAATAATAATAATAATAATAATAATAATAATAATAATAATAATAATAATAATAATAATAATAATAATAATAATAATAATAATAATAATAATAATAATAATAATAATAATAAAAATACAAAATTTAATCAATGTAAATGTAATACAAATTTTGCCTGTGATATGACGGCTTAAATAAACCAAATAATAATGAAACGGATATAAATAAATTTGTATGTGAGGCCAAAATGTCAAATATTAAGGGTTTTTTAAAATTATTGTCGTACATGTCAACTATAATATCTTTTTTTTTTTTTGCATGCAAATTACATTTTTTTATAGTGTAATATTAAGTAAATTTTCATATAGCCACTAAGGTAGAGAAACGTATGAAAACGAATCAAGTGAGACTTTCTGTCACTGTTTTTTAAGTTCAGAACTGCGGGCGTTTAGGAGCCAAAAAATATTCTGACGATGACAGTGAGAGAGAGCAAGCTTGAAGTGTTTTCAAATTTGAATCTATCTAAAATTGTTGATCTCATTTAAAATGAATGAAAACTATCATAAGAATAGCTAGTAATTAAAAGTATTTCTTTGCCCTTGATCAATATAATCTTTATAAAAATGTAAATTTTTCTGCTGAGTTAAATTTGTTGATGGGATATAAATATGCTTTTGTTTGATGTCATTAAAATGTAAGTCAAACCAGAATTCCGAGGAAACAGAGTTTGACGATTATGTCCTTAAATGAGAGTATGTTATTATTTAATCAGGATTGAGAAACTTTAATTAAGAGAAATAAAATTTTGCTAAAGATTTAATAGACAAGGTTAAGCAAATTCTTTAATGTATAAATTTAAAAATATTAGAACATGCTAAATATTTGTAAACTTTTTCCCATTTCAAAACTTTCTGCTTGTAGCCTCTTTCTTTTTTTATAATAAATAAAAATAATAAGTACGATAACTGAGATGAAAAAAAAATCTCTCTCTCAAATACCAGACCAGCTGGGCAAGAAAACAAACATCCAAAATCTTCCTCTCTGTAGTCATGGTAACTAACTTTTACTCTCCGAACCGGCAAAATAAGAAACAGCTGTCTTGAAAAAAAGGATCCTTACTCTGATCGTCATGGTAACGAAAACAGAGAATGCAACGATATAAAAGAAAGGAGAAAAGGGAAATAATTTATTTTTTTCTTTCGGTAATTAAATTTCAAAATATGAGAGGCATTAATTCCTCTTAACTTGTTTGGAAAATTGCAATTAATATATATATAATCTACCGGAAAGGGTTTCTAGATGAACAAATAAGGAAAAAGAAGCTGTTATTTTGCGCTTGAAATTCTGAACTGTGAAGAAAAGGGTCAAAAAGTTGAAGAAAAACCGTGAGAAAAGTCCGACATAGAGTATTAGTAGAAGTATTGAAAATATTACGGCCGTTTATAATTGACGAGGATAATCGCCTTGAATTTATATGAGAATGTCCATTATATACGAGAACTAATGTTATAATTTCTCCTAAATTCCTTATCCATTAGTGTTTTTCCAGCCTTTTCGTTTTATTTTTTTCCTTATGGCTTTGACATCTTGCGAGATTTAAACTTGAAAACATGTTTGAAATGTGATGGCTTAGTTGTCTTCACAACTAATTATGGCTTCCCCATTCTTTTAGACTCCGAGAATCACCAAATGTGCAGTAATAATATTAAGAATTAATTAAATACAAAGCATGTACGCACTAGCATGTGTGCCTAAGATCTTGTACACCTGTGTGTAAGGAAGCTGACATCATACTTCCCATGTGTACCTATGTAAAATCATTTAAAACCATTTCAATTTGTTACCAAGTCAGCTCTTGGATAAAAAACTGTTAGAGAAAGCATCCCTCTTTCAGTGTGGGAGATGTCAAAGATTCAAATGTAATTGGTCAAGAGGTCCGCAAGGAACAAAGCCAAACGAAATCGGGAGTTAGTCTTGAGAACGTATCACAGAAGGGTGGCTTGAGCCATTCCTTCTGTAATAAGCTAACATTGAAGTCATTTGTATTTCTTGATCAAGAGGATTAATTATTACCAATACAATCATTCCATACAATAAAGAGCTTATTTTCTCATTTAAAAACAATAAATGCCCATCAAATAGCAAAGGCATCTTATATAAAAAGAGTTGTGTTAGGGTTACTTGAAAGGAAGAGTCATGGCTAGAAAAGGTGGTCAGTGTCTCCCAATATTAAAGACATTGCTATGAATTACGATGTATTGAAGTTAATTAATTAGCCTGATTTATTGTGACCTATTATCATTCCCTAAATTCATTCGTACAAATTATCAATTGGTCAAATGTCAAAATAATCATTTAACCTGATTTAGGATAAATCTCTAAATTGACAGTTTTAATCATTCCTTAGGGAGCGAGGAGGAGGAGAGATTGCTATGTACTAATTTAGAAAAGGCCTCGAGTATGTCAGCTTATATATATATATATACGTATTATAATATATGATGATATATAATATATATAATATTAGTAGTATATATTATATATGATATATATATATATATATTATATATATATATATATGAGTTGCAATGTACAAAGCGCAGTAACAGGAACCAACCTCGAGAATTTTTTAGCGGTATCAACTTTGAATAACCCAACTCCATGGGTGGGTACTGGCTCATATCATATTTAAATGACAAAAAAAATTTGATGGCGAAATGAATACTTCAGTCAAAAAATAAATAAAAAGATAAATAAAAAGAAATAGTCCTGTACATTATAAATAGTCCTAATATTCAATAACAATGCCAAGTGAAGAAATATTCAGTTTTTTGCAGATAAGAGTATGGTGATGCGACGGTTAATGGAGTCCAGTTGGGGGACAATCGATGAAGATTTGGTGACAGATTGGGGGTATGGCGACAGCGACAAAATTTTGCAGATGGGAGGAGGGTCCCTTGACATGCTAGTGGCTTGTTGAGTTGATGTGTGGTGTGGCCAACTAACGGAGGCGTGTACAAGTATCACCTCGTGTAAAGCGGCTTATCCGTCGGGTGTAGAGAAGATCACTGTCAACCAGTGTTCGGATTTCTTATTTCCAAGTTTCACTCTCTTACCAATAAGCATCGGAAGCCTTGTCGCGAGAGCAGGATAATATATAACAGTTAATGGGAGGGGAGCTTGTCGAAATTGCTGCCGGGAGGTACCTAGAACAGCTTCGAAAAGAAGTGACGGCCATTTTGGCCTCTCTGTCAGCGATCTCGTTGCCAGTTCCCCTGCGTGAGAGGGGATCCAACATAGTATGATTTGTTTCTTACCAGAGATGGTAATCATCCGAAGAAAGTTGTTGTAATAGACGGCCCCCGGGGGGGAAAAAAAAAAAAAATACCCATACTTTTGTATTTTTAGAATTAGGGGGCTTTAGGCGTTGGAAGACCCTGAGCGAATCTGAATAATGGACATTAGAGTTGTTCTTGGCTAAGAATAGATTTCGAGAAAGGGCAATTTCAGATTATATGCCATATAATTCTGGCCGTAAAATATGTTTGAAGCATTAATGGGGAAGGTATCGGAGAGATTTCGGTCAGGAAATACAGCAGATGGGCCCACACTGTCCGCGGTTTTAAAGCAGTCACTAAACACTGGAGTAAATCCACAGTAAACTGCGAAATGAAACAGGAATGATGCCTTTAACAAGGCATGGGGTGGTTAGATTTGGAGGAAGAGGTTAGGACTAGGCAAATGGTGGGAGCAGGGAATATGACAAGGTGTACATGTCTTTCATCATGAAGAGAACGCAGCCCCGTTTTAGGCAAAGGGATGCTGTTTGAGGGAGTTTAGGGATGTTATATAATGTTTGCAAATGGCCAGTAAGGAGGAGTTTGCACCACACGTTGCGGTGTTAGTAGCAGAGATGGTATAGGGGTTTGAAAGCGAAGAAAACTTGTGCACATGATGTATTCCTTTCGAAAAGAGGGTGGCATCACATCGGATTTAACTTCAAGGCTCACCCGTGGGACGATCGGAAGACTCCATTGGAGTTAGGGATTGCCTAGTTTTAGATAGGATCTAACAGGTGTAATAGAGTTGGGGAGGCCTGACCATATACCAGGCAACCATAGTCCAGCTTAGATCAAATTAGGGTGATGTGGAGACGTAAAATGGACTCGAGATCAGCACCCCAAGATTTTAAGGCGAGATGGCGTAATAGGTCAAGCACGCGATGACAAATTGTTTTCAGGAGTTTAATGTGTGATGCCTATGTTAGATAGTCATCTAGAATGAGTCCTAGAAATTTGACTTGTGAAGTTACAGAAATGGGTGAACCATATAAGGAAGGTGGTAGTTCTTAGACTCCTTTTTTTCGTAATTAGTACAGCAGAAGTTTTGGTGGGTGAGAAATGGAAGCCATGAGAATTACCCCATTGTGAAATATTTTCAATAGCTAGTTGCAGTTGCCTTTTAAGAAATGGCAGCCTGGCACCGGAAATATCTCCAGGTTATCAATATAGAGAGAGAAAGATTGACCGTCGCTGAGCTAGAAGTAACAATGTTATTGAATCAGAGAGCAAATAATAATACACTTAGAATACTGCCCTGCGGAACGCCTTTATCCAGATTAAAGTGGCGTGATAGAACAGAAGAGCACGGAACCTGAATGGATCCGTCTGACAGAATGCATTTAATAAAGAGAGGGAGCTGCCGTCGGAAACCGAACGAATGGAGTTTAAGAAGAACCCCAGTTCTCCACGTCGTGTCAAAAAAGACACCAAGAACCATCCCACTAGTTGAGAAAGCCATGGTCCAGTCCCAACAAAGGGAGATCCCGCAGTCGAATGCATTTTGTGCGGAAACCAAATGGAAGTTTGAAAAAGTCTGACGACTCTCCAGAATAGGGAGAAGGCGGCCTGCTGAAAGCATTTTCTCCATAATTTACAAGTATTAACAGGTCAGCAAAATTGGTCTATTGGTTTTGTCGCGCCAACTTCGGATCTTTCCCAGGTTTGGGAATAGGGATTACAAAAGCTATAGTCCAAATAGATGGAAAAAAGGATTCGATCCAGATTCCTGTTATATTGCAGATTCCCATGCAAGAACTGCTGATTGCAAGAGGTGAATATAGAACAGACGTTCATTATGTACGGTTGAAATTAAGTCTGGTCCAAGGGCATGTCTTTGGCTGTTCGTCGTCCAGTAGCAGTTGTTGATACTCTGCAGACTGGTAAAAAGAGCAGTTTAGATATTAGCTTGATCTTTCCCTTTGCTGTTGCAAGAGGTCTAGCCAATCACAATTCAAATTCCTTTAGTAAATATAGAATGCAGAGAACTGCAATAATAGGTAAACTAACTGGAACAATGGCTAACAACAAACAGAATGACTGCATCACCTCAAAAATTCACCATGACTTTACTCACACCAGACAAAAGAGGATCTAACACACACCCAGCAAAATTGCTATCAAACAATAGACTACCTCTTAACAAACAACTAACCATTCTAGGTTTGACCTTTGACACTCGTTTGACAATCACCACTCACATCTACAATATCACTTCAAGAGCCACACATAAATGCACTGAAAACACTAATTGGAACAAACTTTTCCAACATAAAGATACTCTCACAATAGTATACAAACAACACATCTGCTTCCTCCTAAATTATGCATCACCTGCTTGGGCTCTCACAATATCACAATTTAATATCAAGAAATTAGAAACAGTGCAAAATAAAGCTCTCGGGATAATAATCGACTGCCTTCCTTCACACCCATCCATCATTTACTAACTGAAACAAAAATTCTTCCTTTAAAACCCCATCTTGACATGATTGGCTGTCAATTTTACAGTAAATCACTCTCAATAGATCATTCCCCGCATACAGAAGGAAAAAAAATCCCACGATCATCATACTATTCTAACATTAAAAACATGTTTCTCCATCCCACCCTCAGAAACTCTCATTATTAAACACATTCACATACAATTAACTCTAAGAACAATCTCTGCATATCCAAATAACTCCTATGTTGCTTCAATCACGTGCACCTTAAATATCCCCTACGGAACACATCTTGCACCATTAAACCCGCGTAATGCTGTCCCAGCTTTTCTATGACCATCATCCCTCTCTTCATGAATATAAATTCAAAATTAATAAAGCACCCTCTCACCACTGTCATAGATGCCTTTCCCAGACCAGCAACGACACGTATCTCTTACTAAATAAACTGCTCTGACTTAACGAGCATCAGACACAACTTCAATACGATTATTCTAAAGAACCTCTGTGCCCGCCCTGTTGTGGTGGCACAATATCTCGAGATAGACCGTTTTTCGTAGGAGGGGAGTGGTAGGCTTCAAAGGTATTATTATATATATGATATATATATGAGTATAATATAATATATATCTATATATATATTTGATATATTATATGATATATATATAGTATATATATACTATATTATATTAATATATATATATGTATATATATTTTTATTTAGTTTTATTATATATATATATAGTATACTTATAATATATTATTGGGGGTGGTAGGCTAAAGTATATTATATATATGATATTGTTTATATATATTATATAATATATATATATATATTATTATATTATTATATATATACTATATATTAATATCTATAATAACTATTATATTCAGTGATGCTGACGATGTGTCATTTTTTTTCACATCCACGGATGCGGATGCGGTTGCGGATGTTTGAATTTTAATATCCGCGGAGCGGATGCCGGATCCGGCGGAATGTTTGATTCTATTAAAATAATATAATATATTATATTAATATATTTATATAATATATATATATACTAATGGAAGAGATATATATATATATATATATATATATGATATAGTATATATATAGTTTGACATATAGTTTATATATATATATATAATATATCTTCGACGTTTATGGTGCCACAATCTATTATATAGATTGTGTTAAGGTACGGGACTGCGGACCGCCAACTCCAATGCAGCCACCTGCCAATCCAGGAACCTCTTTCCCCAACCTTTCGAACTTAATGAAAGGTTTAACATATTGGGAAAAAAATTCTTTAGAAATTAATTTATACTTTTTGCTCTAGGTATTGGAATCCATAATATAGGAAAGGTTGGGCTTAGAGAAAAATAAATTTTTTCTGCTGAGAGTCTATTTCTTTTTTTTTTTCATCAATATTAGCCCAGCATTTGCTAAATACTCTCGAACTTGAAACATAAGTTGGAGGACAGGCCAAGTATTCCTTGCAAGTTTACTCATCCTTGTAAGTTTACATTTTGCTTAACTTTCCACAACTGATTGGATCATCATTTGAATCTAATCGTTTTTTCTTTTTGTGATAGTTTTCAATCATTTGCACTACATCTTTTGCAATGCGTGTGTTTCTTCTTCATCACTACTGAACTGTAGAAATTCTTCCAGTGAATGAATCGGTTATTGATTTACTTGAAAAGGTGTTGGTTCTCGTGATTTTTCGTTTTTTTTTCCTTTTAATGGGTGGCGAATTAATAGGACTGTTCGGGATTGAAGTTTTTTTAACTGCAACACAAAGTAACGTTTAACAGATTTTTAAAATATTGTTACTAAAAATCTATAACGAGATAACGGGGATCTAAGTAAGTTGCAATAGTAGGAGAGGTGCATTAATTCCACGAGAACCAAAGGAAGTTTTCTTGTTCTAGTTTAATTGCATACTTTCATTCTTCTTTAAAAGCACATTTCATTTTCATTTTGAAGTGGTTTCAAATTGTCTTCCTCTAGTCGTTCGAGATTAATGGGTAATTACTCCATCTATGTAACATATCGGAGAATGAAGCTGTAGAGGCGATGATATTTTTGGTAATTTCTTCCAAATGGTTTCAATAGCTTATGCAGTGTGATATGATGTCATTCTCCACATTAATAAGACTGCTAACTTTTGGATACAAACTGGCGTACGAAGCAAGAGTTTCTTTGAGGCAATACTTCTTTCCATCATATGAGTGTACTATTCCAGCGAGTTGGAATGTCTTTGAATTGACTTTAAGAAATGGAATATCAAGCCCGTTTTTGAATTGCCTTCTCCACTTTAATCACATTTCATTTTTCTTTATCCTGCAACGATGAAATATTTTTAATTATAAACATTCTTTTATTCAATCTCGACATTAAACCCGCTGCACATCCGTAGCGGGCAAGCGCGATGCGTGATGGGAATAGCGGATTTTCTATAATATGTGTTGTGCGGATTCTCCGCGGCACTGCGGATGCGGATGTTAAACCTGCATCACTAATATATGATATAGTATATATATATATATATATATATAACTATATATATATATGATATATATAATGATTATATTAATATATATAATATTATATCTATATAATATATTATAATATATAATTATATATAAGGAAAAGCCCATCAACCATTATCGAAAGTAATAATCAAAATTAGGCCAAATATAATATCAATATTCTGGGTCAATCTAAAAGAGGACCTAGCCTATGAAGGTCAAATTCTAGAAACATAGACAAGGAGAGAAATCGTCAAGTTTGTTTTATGGATTTCCTTTGAAAATGTGATGGGCATTACAAAACTGATCTCTTATCCTGATATTCATATTTTTTGTTATAGGCACGGCATTATGTAATGTGATTATAGGCTAATTTTAACTTATACAGAATATTTATATAAATGATTTAAAATAAAACTGAATTTAATAATAATAGATTTACACCCACAAAAGAATTAATAATAATATATAATAATAATAATAATAATATAATAATAATAATACATAATAATTAAATATAATAATTAATAATATATATAATATCATATATAATAATAATGAGATAATATAATAATAATAATAAATTAATGGAGACCTATAAATATAGGATCCACTTAATACTAGAGAAGGGAAATATCGCTGTCCCGAAGCAACGAATTACCGCCCGCATTGGCTACATAATGGAGTGTTAGGAACGGTAAGATCCGAGGTCCACTCCAAGTTGTCAATATGGTTCCACCCTCCCCACCTAACTCCTTTATATCCACATTCTTACATTTCAGGAGTAAGGATCTCCTTTTCATATAGAGCATTAAGGCATTAAGTGACATTGAAGAATATAAGACAGTAAGAAGCCACATGGGCCTATCGAGACTGTCCCAGTCAACGCACTCTAACACATGCTCATGCAAATGGCTCACAAGCAACCCTAGGGCTTGCCAATTTGTTGTAACTACAAATTCCACCAATTTTGCTTTGTCAAAACTATGAATAAATAGGCCACCTTCAGGAACCGTCCTCATCCAGAAACTCGCCCAATTTATGTTCATTCATGCCATCGCACAAAATCTATCCTTAATAACACTAAAAACCCGCCAATTTGGGCTTCGTCATATATTATACATGATACCAACCCATCCATAAACGAATCTACCCTTTCTTAAATGTTTGCAAAATCGAGTCCCCACTCAACAACCTCCTCGATGGCAGATTCATTCCAAAATCTCGTACAACTATTCACTGGAATGCATGCTTTCTTATTCAGATGGCATCTTTCTTTTTAATTTTCTTCTTATGCCCCCTGGTCCCTGTCCATGTTCTACTGTGAAAAATTTATTAATCTCTGTATTATCACATTAGATGTAAAAGTGACTTGTATCATGATCCCTCTGAGAAATCGCCTTTCTACAGAAAATATTACCTAACTCCTTTCATGCACTCTCCTCATGACACTCTTACCTCTCAAACCAGAAATGCATTGTTCTCTATTTGCTGGAACTACCGTCGTTGCACTTCCTCTCTAAGCATATCTAAGTCTTTCTTTAAGATACTTTACTACTATAAATCTCAAATTATTTCTTTGGCTCTATAACAACAAATGTTTATTAATCATTTAATTTTAAATTTCTCCTTGTTCTGCTTGTATAATACACATTATTTTTATCAATTAGGTAGACAATATTATTAGCATATTATTTTTCTAGGCTTCCAAACATCTGATTAAAAAATTTTTTCTCGCACATCACTTGCTTTAGTAATCACATTTTGTTGTTATATTTACCTAATCTTTTTCTTTGGTCTGACAGTTACTTAAGCAATCCTCATCTCATTAATGTATTTTATACTTTTATGTTGAGTAACTCTAGGTGAAGAACCTTACATGCTTTTTACTATTAAATTCATTTGCCACTTATTCTGCCGCATCTCAATGAGTGAGTTTATAAGAATATTTTGATGCTTTATGCATTGCCTTCACGATATTCCTAACTGAGGTGCGCACTTTGGTATGACCTACAAAATGTCGATAAAATCCTCATCTCATTCACGCTGTTAAAAAAATCTTTACAAAATGTGCGCCGGTCGAGACATAGGTTGGCCCCTTTAGCACTGACTTGTGGGAACATGTCCACGGCTTACTATTTCCATGATTATTTTCTGACATTTAAGGTTTAATTTTGATGTCTGTATACTTAGTCTCCAATGGTCATATTTTCCGTTCTATGTACCTCTTACTCCAATTGACCATTACTCCATCCTTTGACTTTCTAGTTTTTATCTAATTTGAAAGACTGACAATACCCACATCCGATAGTCTCACTCATGTTCGTAATTAATGCAAAACTGGATCTTTATCGGGTCAAATGTGCAGTCAGTAAAATGTAATTCCATAAATTTCTAAAAGGATTTTGTCTTGACTAATGATCTACCCTTTGCCTGATAACCGTGCTGGGAGTTCAATTGACATACATCTATAGTCATTTCTCAAAAATTTCTTCGCTGTCCTGACCTTTCCAGTAAAACTTTTCCAGAATCTTTTACGAACCAGCAGATTGTTTAAGGTTCTAAACTGGCCTTATATAAGTTTCCCAAAATCATGCCTGACTAACGTCATTTCCTATAATAGCCCTACTAACGATATTGCTGTTTTTCCAGTCAGTTGTACCATTTTTTGTAGTCACCAAGATGTTATGAGATTTCGCTTTAAGAACTCGAGCACAGTTCCTTTAGCACATGGCGATGATTACAGACCGATCTCTCTTTCAGAATTCTAAACCTATATCATCTTCGCTCCAGGCCCTTCGGCTTTACCTGGATCAATATGGTCTAATGAACGTTTAATATCTTTTACGTCAAATTCAAATTCTGTAAGTCTATTTGTTACATGCATACAAGAAAACGCTATTAAATACAACACTTCCCTTCTTAAAAAATCATGAATGGCAACCACATTATTAACTTCGGAGAAGCCTAAAGAGGCGGCCTCTAAGAATAGGTTCAAATCACCATCTAGGAGTTGACGATCTCCTACGGTGGGTAAGGTGCAGTCATGGAATTGTCGGCTTGTTCTGATGCAAGGTCTACTTTGTTCATAAATTTCTGCAATCTTCTCGGTTTTAAATCTAATTTCCGCTTTATTGAACATTACCTCTCCTTCATTAAGCATCATCTTTTATTTTTTAACCGAAATTCGGATGTTTGAATGATCTGACTGAAACTCCTATTCCGTTCCCTCTTACTGTCTCTATCCGCAATTTTTAGCCAAAGGCGGTTGCTGTGTCCATGTGCGCAATGATGTTCTTTGTTTTCGAATCACGGATTTGAAGACTTCAGAAATATCTATCTTATGACTCAAGCTATCATGTCAATCTACTACTAAATTCATCTGTTCTGTACATTTGTTTCCTAACTCAAATTGACTATCCTAAATTCTTCGACTACTTAAGTCTCCAAAAATTAGAAGACATTCTCTCTTCTTCACCTTTTCCTGAAATCATAATTCCTGGTGATTTCAACGTTCACCACCGCCAGTGGCTTTTATCTAATTCTCAAGATCCTGCTGGTTAACTTGAGGAAACGTTATTGAAATTTCGGTGATGTTAACTGGTCGGACCTGCGGTAGTACTTCTTGGATTTTTCATGGAATGACTACGGCTTCCGCGGGAGGAGTTCCTTGTAATGTGCTGAGAACATTATCGATTTCATTTTCTCTGGCATGGAGGGGTACATTCCATATTCTTTCCCTTCAACTAAACATAACCATTCTTGGTTTAACTCTGAGTGTTCTCGTGCTATTCGCCACAGGGACGCTGCCTTTAGGAATTACTCTCTTCTTCCAACTCCAGAAATTCACGCAACTTATATTTCGTCCCGGAGTCGTGCAAAATCTATTATCCGTGACACAAAAATCTTTATTCCGTAGAAAGTTCAATATTCTTGCTGGTTCCTCTTCCCTCAAGTCCTTTCTGGCATTTTTCAAGAAAAAAAGTGTTTATTTAACTAACTTCTTCCTCTTTCCCTCCTCTACACCGTCCGCTAAAGCTAAACTCTTCGACCAAACCTTTCCTTTTAATTTTCTTATTCCAACTTAGACGATTCCGGAGATATTCCTCTACAAATATAATTCTTACATTATAATTATAACACTATAATTTTTTCTAGGAATGTTACTTCTACTCTCTGGGCTTAACACTAAAAAGGCGTAGTCCTGCTGGTATTACTCCTATGGTTCTCAAAATTTGTTCTTCTGAACTTTGCACCCTCCTTCTCTGTCTTTCTATTTCGGCCTTCCCTTCTTGCTGGAAACGTGCGATCAGTCAGCCTGTGCTGAAAAAGGGGGGCTCATCTCAACCCTCCAACTGCCGTTCTATCACTTTAACCTTCGTTCCTTCTAAAGTTTTCGAATCTATCCCTTACAGGAAGATTTGTAAACATTTCAATTCTTCGAATCTTATTTCTGATCGCCAGTATGACTTTTGTATGAAGCGCTCTACTGGTCATTTTTATCTCTTTTCTGATTCTTGGTCTTCTTCCCTTCGGCATTTTGGTAAATCCTTTGCTTAGGAGTTGGATATATATATATAAAGAGCCTTCAATATAGTCTGGCACAAAGATTTGATTTCTAAACTTCCCTCTTTCGATATCTATCCTACTCTCTGTGACCTTCTCTCTGATTTCTTTTCTGGTCATTCTATAGCAGTTGTTGTATAGACGGCCAAAATTCATCCCTTAAATTTATGAATAGTGATATTCCTCAGGCATTCAAGCATTTCCTTATTTTGAACCATATTTCAGGACCAACGATGGATCGTAAAAAAACGAGAGATATCCAGGCATGTTAGCCCTTTTTAGTAGGACACGGTCTTTCAACCTGTAGTCAAATTAAAGACTGTTGCCCATCATGTAAAAGTTACAAGAGTTGCAATGTTTATAGTATATCCAAATTGGCATTTAAACATTCCATTATTTTTAACCATATTTCAGGACCTACTATGGGTCCTACAAAAAAAAACGTGAGATATCCAGACATGTTGGGGCTCTTCAGTAGGGCACGTTCTTTGAAACTGTAGCAAAATCAAAGACCGTCGCCCCTCATGCTTGAGTTGCAATGTTTATGGTATTTCCAAATTGGCATTGAAGCATTCCATTATTTTGACCCTTATTTCAGAACCTACTCTGGGTCCTGCCAAAAGAACTGTATATATCCAGACATGTTGGCCCTCCTCTGTAGGACACTATCTTTTAACCTGTAGTTAAATCAAAGGCTGTTGCCCCTCATGTAAAAAGTTACAAGAGTTGCAATGTTTATGGTATATCCAAATTGGCACTCAAGCAGTGCATTATATTAACCCATATTTCAATACCTACTATGGGTCCTACAAAATAAAGTGAGATACCCAGACATGCTGGCCCTCTTCAGTAGGACGCTGTCTTTCAACCTTTTAGTCAAATCATAAAGACTGTTACCACAAATGTAAAAAGTTAAAAGTGTTGCAATGTTTATGGTATATCCAAATTGGGATTCAAGCATTCCATTATTTTGACCCATATTTCAGGACCTACAAAAGAAAAAAAAAAGAAAAAAAAAAAAACGGGGAATATCCAGACATGTTGGCCCTCTTCGGTAGGACATGGTCTTTCAACCTGTAGTCAAATCAACATTCTTCTAAGATTTTTCTATAAAATAGGATATTCGTCTAAAAATTTAATTTATGAGATTGGATCAAAATGAAATAAATTTTTTTAAACCATTTGTTTCTTAGCTGTAACTAACATCTCAGAGTACCTACGAAAATGTACGTTCTAAAATAATGCCTCAAAATAAAATTTTTATAATTCTTCAAAGTAAATACCCCATAAATTTGCTTAAATTCCTCTAGTGGTACAAAATAGTTTTTTAAATGTATGTTTCTTAGTTTGGTATTCCGATGTACCTATAGAATTCTACGCTTTAATATTAAGTTTGAATTTAAAATTTTTGTAATAAAAAGTAAGTTTTTAAGCATATGTTTCTTAAATGTAACTGATATACCATTGTACCTACGGATGTCTGTGAGTAAAAATTAAGCATGAAAGTAAAAAATTTTGATTCTTTATGGGTGATATCTCAAGCATTTGCATAAATTCTCATAAGAGTGGAAATATAGGGCCGTATTTATATACCGGCCTTTTCTCTTCCTTTCGTCAAGTGTTCCTTCAAAATCCTCCCTTAACTTAAATTCAAATTTATGAACGATCCTTGAGAAATTTTTTCCGGAAGGAAGCCTTGACGTCGCAAAATACTTGGCGAAATCTCTTCCTTAGTCAAGGTAGCTCTGAACCAACCTTGAACTCTCCTTAAGATTTTGTTTTCCGAGCGGCAGCCATCTTGTTTTTTTATTGTACAATTTGTCGCTATTATTATTTAATTTATTATCATCATAGCATTTTATTATAAATGATTTTCAAATATATTCTTTCGCGTAAGAAAATACCCAAAAACCACATAATTAGGCTCACACCAGAGAAATAGGCAGCGTGCAACTTTCGACCGGGTCCTAACTTTAGTGTAAGGAGCAGATGATATTTTTATAATTTATCATAATTTCGTAGCTAGGCTACGTTCAGCCTATGGCTATGCCAATCAAAGCAACTGGAACTAAAAATGTGAAGCAACACATCTTCAATTCTCATAGTATTTTTTTTAAACGCGTTTAGATTATTTCTTTAATTTTTTTTCTTTTTAATATTTCTATAAATTTACATACATAAAATTAATATATAATATACTTTTATTTTGTTCTAGTTTCATTTACTTTGTGTTCATTGGCTATTGGTCTCTGACGTCATGAAATATGATGACGTTTTTCCTTGAAAACTGTCTTCGATAAGTAGCTCCCGATTAAAGGAAAGGGTGGTTTATAAATAGCAAATTTTTTTTAAGATTCTTATGCAGTGGAGGAATGCTTATCTGAGGCTACCTTTACGGAAAGTCAAGACGTTTTTCAAAGTTGATTCATAAATACGGGCCATAATATTTCTTAGTTGTAATTGATTTATCGATGTACCTACGAAAGTTTACGCTTTAAATTTGTCTCAACATAAAATTATTATAATACTTCAAAGATGATGATACATCAAAAAGTTTCCCGAAGAGTCGAAATTAAGACATGAATTAGTACAAAGCGGAAGTTATTTTTTAAACGGATATTTTTCTTAGTTGTAACTGATATAATGGAAGCCAACGTTTTAACATTAGGCATGAATCTAAAATGTTAATAACCTTTTAAAGGATATATCCAAACCATTTGCCTTAATTCCCTTAAAGTTCGAAATTACAACATAAAACGCTTGCAAAATGAAAGTTTTCCAAAAATAGTTTTTTAGTTGTAATTTATATCATGCTGAACCTCAGGAAATTTACATCTTACTACTAATGCCCTATATAACATTTTTATATTATTTCATAATAGGTACTTCAAAGAATAAAATGGTGCAAAATGAAAGATTTTTTAAAATTACACGTTTCTTCGTTGTAACTGATGTCTTGATGCATCTACGAAAGTGTACGCATTAAAATTAAGCTTCAATATAAAATTATTAAAATTCTTCAAAGAAGATTTCTCAAACAATTGCCTAAATTCCCCTTGACGTCGAAATTAGAATATAATTAGTACAAAATGAAAGTTAATTTTAAACAGGTTTCTTAGTAATAACTAGAGGCATAGCGGATATCCGCAAGCGCATCCGCATATGCGGATATCCGCATCATTTTTCTCTATCCGCAACCGCATCCGCATGATTTTTTTTTGCAAATAGCGGATATTATTCATTTATTAATTAGGAGACTAAATGTTCCCCAACTTTCTGTAACGCAAAATGTTCAGACTTGTTGGAATAGTAGTTTATACATGCTTGAGAGGATGAGAAAAATAAATGAAGTTGTCTGCCTTTATGCTTCGAACAACACAAAGGTGAAAGACCTGACAGGTGATGATAATGCGATTTTAGGTAATTGCATTTCTCTTTTTAAACCGATTGAAAAGGTAACTAAGACTATTTGCTCAGAAAGTTCTTGTTTGTCGGACGAGATTCCTCTATTTGCAACGATGAAAGCTGTGCTAAATACTGCTATTAAAAGTAAGGGACTTTCATGGATGACAGAAACACTCATGCTGGAGATAGATAATTAATAGATTTCAAATTCTGCAAAACGATTACGCATGTGCAATAGCAACTTTTCTGGATCCTAGATACAAAACCAAATTTCTTGAATCACGTGTTTCACAGAGGGGTAAAATTTATTTAGGATGCCTATGTGATGAAATGCTGCTAAAGGCAGAAATATCACTAGCCAATATAAAAAGCAAAATATTACAGAAACACACACATAATTACCAGCTGTTAGCGAAATCATTTGCTGAATCCATGAACGTTCTTTTGGCTTCTATCAACGATGAAGACGTCTTTCTCAGAGGTGTCAAATGACACTCTATCATTGGTCGAAGAATATCAAAAGCGAAAACGCTTGGAATCGGATAAAGATCCATTGGTTTGGTGGCGTAATAATTGTAAAAGTTTTTCACATCTTGCAGAACTAGCCAGGGAATTCTTAGCATTCCCTTCAACAAATCGCTAGTGAGCTTCTTTTCAGTGGTGTAGGTCTCCTTTTGATAGGGCACAGAAGCTTTTCGTTTTCCGAGCATAATTTGATAATTATCAATTTCAAGTATTAATATAAATATAATCTTTTTAAAATGGGTGGAGGCCTGGGAAAGAGGTTGGTGTGATGGGGTGCAGAGTTGAGTCCACGTCCCTCAATCTGGTATATATATATATATATATATATATATATATATATATATATATATATATATATATATATATATTATATATAGTATATATATATATATATATATATATATATATATATATATATATATATAAATAATAAAACCTACACTTTAATATTAAGCTGAATGTAAAAGTTTCATAACTATTTAAAGGAGACACCTCAAACATTTTCCAAAATTTCTCTGTCTAAATTAAGATAAAAAATGTTAAAAAATTAAAATTATTTTAAAAAAAATGTTTCTTCCCTTTAACTGATATATCAGTGGATCTACGGAAGTGTACGACTTAATATTAAGCATGAACAGAAATTTTTTTATAACTCCCCAGAAGAAATGCCGCAAATATATGAATAAATTCCCTTGAAGATCTAAATCAGAATATATCAGTGGTACAAAATTACTTCTTTTTTATTTATAAATATGTGTTTCATAGATGAAACTGATATACAGTGCACCTATGGAAGTCTTCGATTTAATATTAAGCATTAATGTAAAATTTTTGTAATTCTTTACGGATATCTCAAACATTTGCCTAAATTCCCCCTAAGAGTGGAAATTTAGATATAAAGTGGGTCAAAATGGGAGAAATTTTTTTAAAGGTACATGTTTCTCCGATGTAACTAATATACCGATGTACCTAAGAAAGTGTACGATTTAAAATAAAGTACGAATATAATTTTTTTATAATTCTTCAAGACGGATATCTCAAGCATTTGCACAAATTCTCCTGGGTGAAAATTAGGACAAAATGGAGCAAATTAAAGAAATATTTTAAAAATACATGTTTCTTAGTTGTAGCTGATATCTTGATATCTGTGTATCTACGAAAGTGTTTACTTTAGAATTAAATGTCAATAAAATATTATTATAATTCTTCAAAGGATATATCTCAAACATCTGCCTAAATTCGCCAAAGAATCGTGTTAGGAATTAAAAGTGAACAAAAGGAAAGTCATTTTTTTTAAAACAGTTTTTTATTTTCAGCTATTTTACCTATGGAAGTCTGCGCATTAATATTATGTTTAGAAATAAAGTTTTTATAATTCTTCATAACAGATACATCAAACATTTGCTTGAGTTATCATTATATTAAAAATTAGGACATAATTTTGGTACAAAATGGAAGTTTTTAAAAGCATTCGTCTCGTAATTATAACTGATATCCCAAAGGATCTACTGAAGCATTAATCTTAAATGCAAATTATTCATTATTCTTCAAAGAAGATATCAAAAACAATTTCCTTACTTCTCTTACTTTTATAGAATGATTTTTTTCAAATTACTATATGAGAATATATTATAGTCTCCCAGCTGCAAAAAGTTTTCGCGATGAAATCTGATTGATATCAATAGAGGATACTAAATGAAATTTCTGGGTTCTGGATATCTAATTTTTCTAGGCAAGTAGAGAAAAGGAGCGATGATGACGAAATTAAATAGTCATGCTCGTGAATGACATAGCTTACTCTCGAAGAATTTTCTGTTCTTTCGACGCTTTGGTTATCGTCATCAATTTGACTCAAAATGAGCTGGCAAGTCGCACATATTGGTAAAATCATACTGTTTTATATTCCAACGAATGACTGGATTTCCGTCAACATCGGTCAAAGTGACTATAATTTTCTCGAATAATTGGTTGATATTTCTTTTGTGTTCAGGAATGCAGCAATAATCGTGAAACACCTCTAATGAATCTTCTTCTACCAAGTATTTATCAAAATTAAATTCCACCCCTCTTTCGAAAGAGCGAGTGTTATTCAAAAGATTATAAATTTTGCAAGGAGAAATAGACGTGCGACCGAAAAATACAACGACCTTTTCTAGATTCGGAGAGGCGCTACAAATATCACACACAAGGACGTCGTCAAAGTCGATCTTTAATTCTACCAAATTTTTAAAAACGGCTTCGTTTTCATCATCTTCTACCATTTCGCCGTAATCACAACATTTTTGGAAAGACGAATCCACGCGCCCGTTCAGTTTGTTTGATTTCTAAGTCAGTTGATTCTGGAATAGAGCTTCTAACAATTATTATTATTTCAAGTGAAGAATGTTTTTTAATGAAAAAATTTCTGTGATTTCATCGTATGCCATCTCAAGCTACGCAATTGGAAAGCGGAATGAGACGAATGGTTCGACGTCTTTTCGTTTCTTTGAATGTATACGGGTTCAAACTGCAACCGTTTCGGAATTCCAATTCTGAATCATCGAGTCTAATATTCCTTCCCAATTTCAGAGTTCTGATTAATTTATGATTTTACGAAAATTATTAGTTTTCTATTTTTAAATTTTAGAGATCGATAAAGAGCGGTTTGAGATATTTCTCTCGTTTGTTATTGCTGAGAAGTCCGCGCACTAAAGATCGACATGATCTGCTGTGAATCCCTTCACGCGAAGACTGAATGGATTTCATTTTCGTTCTTTCAAGTTATTTTAGTAAGGAAATTTTTAAATAATTAGTGCTTAACCTCCTATATAGATCGAATTCCACTGTCTTACTCCGTCTTTCTTCTCTTCCCTCATATAATAAGTTTAGGGTGATTTTCGACTTGCTCCGCTGAGCTTGACTAATTACCCATAATTAATTAATCTTCTGTTTTCAATTTCACGGCAAGCTAATTATCAAGTTTTGACTAGTACAATCATAGCAATTTTACGAATGCGTTAGCATAGCTTATACAGCGAGCTAGTAATATTTCTTCCTCGCCTGAGAAAACTGTAAAAATCAATCTAAGACGTTTCACGCTCCACAGTTTTTCACAAATTAGGCTTACTAACGATGCTGCTAAAGACGTAAGGGGATTGTTTATGGGTTTAAACGAACTCGTTTTGCAATTTATAGATGAAATTTCATGACTTTCGATTTGTTATGATCCATTAGGTAGTCAATTCTTAAAGAGGAATAAGAAGGATCCGCAATTTAACTAGAATAAATCAATTTCTACAACTTGTTGTCCGCGCCTTTAAAGAATTCCATTATCGATTTGCTATAGATAAGTTATAGTGGCTGAACTGTTTCAAACAAATGCCTTTTTAGATCCATAGAAGTTCAGAACAGGTCTGTTCTAGCCCCTTTGTTTCGCCTGCTTTAGATATCAGTTCTTATTTCTATTCAGATTTGAAATGAAGAGGAAATATTTTTCACACATTTGAGGATTCCATCGAAGGTGAGAGGTTAAATACCAGTTGTAAACAATTTCTAGCTCTCGTAACGACTAACGTTGACGTCCTGTTTCTTCTCTCATATAGTCCGTTAATTTTATAATAGTTAATATTGTTCAATGAAAATATGAAAGAATTTTAGGCGTTCGTATTTCGTACGTCATGTCTAATAATTTGGTCGTTTTGCGCCGGACACACCATCGGCCCGACCTTCCGTGGCGACCATATATTTGGTCAACGTCAGGGCTATAGCTTCGGTCGCTCTGTAAGTAGTTTCCGTCACGATTTTAAGAAAGTCTAGATAGATCGCCGAGGTTTTTTCTTCTTCTTCCGATTCGAATAGAGAAAAGAGCAGGTTGAAATATAACTCCTTCGTCCCGTGTTTTTCAATGAAATTATTCATAATCAAATCGCAGTTCATTGCGAATTGTTTCGAATCCGAAACGTCGTACGCGTCTTGGAAAGTCGATGTTTCGAAAATAACGTTCATAGCTAAATCTTGCAGTTTTTTTCCATTTCTTTCCATTTCGATTGATTCTTCGATAT
Source organism: Trachelipus rathkii (assembly GCA_015478945.1). Classification (NCBI taxonomy): domain Eukaryota; kingdom Metazoa; phylum Arthropoda; class Malacostraca; order Isopoda; family Trachelipodidae; genus Trachelipus; species Trachelipus rathkii. Next base: position 61,342 of record JABUQX010030536.1, read on the forward strand.
CGATCGCTAAAGCTAAGGATTAAAGTTAGGACACGGTTCAACGAGAAACATTTCTACAGCAGTAGAATAAAAAAAGTTCTTTCGATTCTCAGATACTGGTGTACCGGGTGGAGACTCGCATTCGCGTAAAACCACGCTTGTCCGAATGATAAAAAATATAATATTTCAACTCCCTTTTATAGGCGAAATACAAATACAGGATGAACTAAGTATTTTGCTTTTTTTTGAAAACTAATAAAAAATTAATTAATTTTTTTAACGGTCCTAAACGAATAATGATGACTTTCAAAAATACGAAAGAGTCATTTCCACTTAACAAAATCTACCTATGAATGACTCGTCGCGAGGCAAAAATGAGCCAACTATCCCAAATGCGATTTTATTCAGTGTCGTTACATTCTGTTCCGACAACAGACCGGTTTTCTTTATCAAAGTAGACGATATTGCAAACATTAAAAAGGTATATAAAGAAAAAATATCGTTTTAACACTTATTATTTTTAATCAAAATATTATATTATATATATCTATTATCTATATTATAATATTATTCTTATTATTATTATTTTATTATTATTTTTATTATTATATTTAGTCATTATAATATTAATGTAGTAGTAACTAATTATTATATAATATTTAATAATACATTTAATATTTATAATATTAATTAAACATTAATTTTTTAATATTCTTCTTTTAAAATATTAAGATAAGATAAGGTTGTTTCTACAACGAGGGGATCACAAATGGCTGTATATTTT
>JABUQX010030537.1:0-34676 GCA_015478945.1 Trachelipus rathkii
TGGAAATTTTGAAATTTTCTTTTGAGTAAAAAGATGCATCTCGCCCGACTATATAAGCTCCGAAAATTTGATGTTGATGGGATTAGTAAAAAAAATAAATATCAGTTTTCTAAAAAAAAAACAAACATTTTATGGAAAAGTGAAATATTGATATCTTTTCCTACTTGTCCGATCAACATCAAATTTTCAGAGCTTGTATAGCCGGAAGATACATCTTTTACTTAGATAATTGTTTTGTATACTCTAAAGAAAAAATTTGAAAATTTCAAAATTTTGAAAATTTGTTCCAAGAACAATCCCAAACTACTGCATATACCAGAAATTATCTAAGTAAAAATTAGTGCATCTCTCAAGACTACATATGCTCATGACAATTTCATCAGATCATGAGCAGAAAAAAGTTTCGCAAATTTTTCATTTTAAAAACCAAATGAAGTGGGTTTTGAATTTTGACATTGCTGAGCACAAATTTAAAAAATAAAAAAACTATTTCGTGCATTTTGTAGGGACCCATCAAAGTATATTTCAAGTATGAAGTCATTTCGAAATAAATTGTAAAAGTTGAAAGGAGCAATGTCAAAAATAATAGGTTTGAAAAATGAAAAATTCCGAAAGAATGACTAGACACAGAAAACATTCGGAAACGACGTTTTAGTGGTCAGAAAAGCTACAGTATGTTTCTTTTCTATCAAAATTAGATGAAAATTAAAATTTTATGTCCATTTTTAGGGGTTAAAAATTGGGCTCGATTCAACAAATATAACATTGACATTTAGAGTAATGTAGCTTATTAATGGTGAGGGCTGAAAATAAAAATAAAAAGACATAATAATTTTCTTCATATAAAAATTTCTTAATTTTCTCTTAAGAACAAAATTATTAATAACTGCCTCCTTTTATATTGTGCAGCTATGATGAGCACTCATTAAAGCCAGTTCTGTTAGATAGGCTTTCTTCTCCTGTAAAATTGAAAAAGTATGATTCGAGCCTTTTCAAAGTAGAGAAATATTTTTTGAAGTTCACGTTTATATATATATATATATATATATATATATATATATATATATATATATATATATATATATATATATATATATATATATATGTATATATATATATATATATATATATATATATATATAATATATAATAATATATAATATATATATTAATAATAATATGTAACATAATAATATATAATATATATATATATATATAATAATAATAATATTATATATGTATATAATATATAAAGTCTCTTAATAACAATAATAATAACCTTAACAATAATAATAATAATATATATATGTTGTATAATATATAATAATAATAATAATAACAACTTAATATAATAATATAATAATAATAATAATATAATAACAATATTAATATATATATATAACAATATAATAATATATATGTATATATATAACTAATAATATATATATATATGTTAATGTAATATGTATATATATATATATAATAATAATAATATAACCTCTTCTTCTTTATATATATATATATATATATATATATATATATATACTGCTATATATATATATAATAACATCTACTGGGTCCTCCTTCAAGTTTCCTCTTAGGTTGATTTAAAATGCTGCAAAGAGCGAGAAAAAGCCGTTCAAAGCGCTGCTTTGCTTTGGAGGTAGAGCAGTCGACACTTTCGACTAAACCTTTCAATATCTTAAAGCTTTTCATACTCATCTTCAGAGCTTTCTGAAAAATGACTTGTGAAGGTAGTAATGGGGGATAGTTGTAGTTACACATCACACAATATGTTCAGATGTTTTCCCTTTTCTTCTTGAACTTCTTGCAAACCCTTTAATATAAATGACCACGTTGCAAAGTGCAGATTAAGCTTTTTGTTGTTGATCTTCAGTTAGGCTTACCCTGTAGATAGGATCAATATAAACAACAGCTAGTAGAATATCATTGTCAATGAGAGAAATTTCTCTTCGTACCATGGAGTCTTTTATTTTTTCAGCATCTTAAATAGAGATGGTATAAATTTGAAGGTTGAATTTACTAGAATATAGTTCAAATTGAAACATAATGGCTGCCAGGTTCAAAAAACTTCGAAGATTTCCAATTTAGAATTTCAGAGATATGGAAGTCGCAAGTCGGTGAACTTGCATATGAAGTGATTGAAGTCACCCACATAAACACAATTCACAACTTTGTCAGCTCAAAATATTTTGACTCCAACTCTACTATCTTGAAAGTTACCGACCCCGACTCCAACTCCGACTCCGACTCCGACTCCGACCTCTTGAAAATTACCGACTTCGACTCCGACTCCGACTCCACCCTCTTCAAAATTACCGACTCCGACTCCGACTCCACCCTCTTCAAAATTACCGACTCCCCGACTCCGCGACTCCGCGACTCCGCGACTCCGACTCCGACTCCGACTCCACAACCCTGCTCTCCACCACCCAACTACTTTATTTCACTTTCTACTCATTATGAAGCATACTTTCCTGACTTATGCCTCAGTTTTACTCCTAAAAACCGGTGACACAGAAACAAACCAAGGACCTAGAATCTACATCTGTCCAATATGCATACAACATAGTGAGGAGAAACTGCAATAGATGCAAAAAATGGATCCACAAACACTGTTCCCATCTCACCACGCTACCCCTTTTAAAATACAATTGGATATGTCAAGTCTGCACTCCACCCACAACAACCACCACAACACACATCACACAAACAAACCAACAATATAAACATATTACAATTCAACACAAACGGACTACACAAAAAAAAACAAAGAAATAGAAGTCTTTATAGAACAACACAACATACACATAGCAATGAAACAAGAATTTTTTTTATGGCTATGATGCCATCTCCACACCCCAAACCTCCAAAAACCACATTCTACTGACTCTTATACACAAATCACTACCATACACAAACACCACTTTACAAACTACAACGGCATTAAACGACAACACCACAAAAACAGTCCTTCACAATAATGATAAACAAAAAAAGCACACATTCTAATAAGCCTATACATTCCCCACCATACCTCACCACAATGCTTCAGAAATTACAAATCAAATCTCTCTGAAATCTCCCACCTCCCAAATCTCATAATGGGAGGCGACTACAACGCTCACCACCCTGCATGGTACAATGCCCAAGAAGCAAACCAAAGATGAACCTGCATCATAGCCAACCTTGAAAACCTCAACATCTTAAACAACACAAACCAAGGTTGAAACCAACCTCAAACCAACCAAACATGCACATCACCAGACATAACACTGTGATCACCAAATTTAAACTCGAAGCTCCACTGGTAAGCATAAACCGATCTAAACTCCGACCACCTACCAAACATCATAAAATACCAAAATCTCAACAAACCAACCTACTCACTCACAAAAAACGTGCACAAACTACAAAAAAGCAGACTGGACACAATTCATCAACCATATAGAAAACAACATACTTTCCCTAAATATCACTTACACATCTACACTCAACAAAACCTTAAAACATTTCACTTCTCTAATACATAAAAGCAGGGAACAAAGCCATTAACTGAGGATACAAAAAATATACAACCAAACCCTAACACCTGAAATAGAACAACTAAAATCAAACAATGCAACTCGCAAATTACACCCACATCACTCCAAACGACAACACAGATTAGCGACCTAAACACCCAAATCATGAACTTAACAAACACACATTCTTTAAACAACTTCCAAACCTTCCTTACCAAGAACATCCAATACACGAAACATCAGAATGTGGAAAATAATAAATACACTGAAAAACTCAATCAACCAACAAACAATCACAAACTCACGAATACATCAAAATTCCCAAGAACACAAAACCATAATCCAACAAACAACACGCAATCATTCTCGCAACTCACTTCGCAAATCAGAGTCAAAAACCCACACACTGTCAAGAAAATAAAACTCAGCCATGACCCAACAATAGAAATAACCCCAACTGACCTATTAAACATAGCATAAACTTTTAAAAACTCACCTGCAACTGGTCCAGGCAACATCTCAAACAAACACCTCAAACACCTAGGGAACACAGCTTTAGTCAATTAGCACAAATATATAATAGCTCCGTCAGTATAAACTTCATTCATCCTATCTGGAAAAAAGCTATCATTATACCTAAACCGAAGCCAGGAAAAGATCCCTCTGACCTTTCATCATACCGCCCCATCTCTCTATTATCAACACTATGCAAACTACTAGAAAAAACATACAAAACAAAATAACTTCACACATCATCAAACACAAATTCCAACACGTTTTCAAACAAAACCACTCAACTACAACTGCACTGACAAACATTATACAACCCACAATCAACGGCATCAACTCAAAACTAACTCATAAAACAATAGTCACAGCAATCGACATCAACAAAGCATTCGATACAGTTCCCAAACATATCTTGGTCCACAAAATAACAAAATCTAACATCCCCACTAATCTAAAGAAATGGATCTCCAACTTTCTATCAGAACGAATAGCACAAAAGCAAAAAAACAATACAAAATCCAGAACAGTAAACATCAAAACCGGAGTACCAAAAGGGGCAGTACTATCCCCCTACACTATTCAACCTATTTATAGCCGATCTACCAAAACCACAAACAGATCACACAAACATAACCTACACATATGACATCACCATAGCCCTTACACACCAGAACCTAAAGGACACAAATCTGACACAACAGTACATCAACCAACTTGCAACAAGGCTAACAGGAAATAGAATGTCCACCTCAAAAAACAAATCTTCAATTACATTAATCACCACCAACCGCTAACTTGGCGCCAGACATCCCCAAGTCTACCTAAAGAACATTGCTATACCCTTTAACAAAACTCCCCAAATCCTCGGAGTAGCACTTGACACGCATCTTACCTTCACAAAACACACATACAACATAACCTCATCTGTAAACAAGAAACTATACATATTAAGAACCATCGCTGGCACAGACTTCACAAACAATAAACGAACATCCACCATCATTTACAAATAATACATTCGCCCAACTCTAAACTACGCTTCTCCAACTTGGCACTCACTACTGATTATAAGTAACATAAAGAAAGTTCAAATGACATAAAACAAAGCTCTAAGAATCATAACAGGATGCACATCAACAAGACCTACACGAAGAAACCAAAATTCTACCCATAGTCACACAACTGGACATGACACGCACACAATTCTTTTCCAAAATCCGAACACATCAACACCCATGCTACCTGTAGCACTCTCAAACCCCACCCACCACACAATCAAACAACCTCCTTCTTCACCAGCTCTATATTACAAACAATTTCAGAACAACATTCCACCTCCAACATTCACCAAAAAAAATCCACACGACACTAACAGAAAACCACTTAAGACGCAGATCACTAAACAACATTTTATACAAAGACCCACCAGAATAAACACCAGAACTCAACTCACTACCAAGAAACAGTCAGTCATCCTTGGCAAAGCTAAGATTCGGTCACCACCCTAAATTACAATACTACAAACACAGATTAAACCTTAACCAACCAAACCACCACAAACATCTGTCAAAACTGTAACCAGGTTCCGGAAGACACATCCCACTTCTTTATCTCCTGTTTAACTAACTCTCAACACGGAACAATATGGAAAATATCATACCTAGAGGATCCCTAGGGGAAACCGTTGGCATCGGTGAGGCATTCCTAAGAGCGATGTGGATTCCACCATGATGGGTAGCTAGGGGTGAGAAAGTTATATATATTTAATAAAAGTTTTATCCTTATTTATTTTCATTCTCATCCATAAATTTTTCCTCACATTTGTACAATATACAATTTTTTTTATATCCATGGGCACAGCAAACTTGATTTCAAAGGAAAATTGACTGCTTTCGAAAATCTTATGTGAAACGTATCGTCTGATATGATTTCGATTAAGGGGGTGACCACATTTGTGGGGTCTCTGGCGATGCGGTCGAGCATGGGCTCCAGCCAACCTGAAAATGATTATGGAGGGCTCCGTTACAAAATGATCAGTAGTTCTAAAGTATAAATCGAACGTCGACAAGTCTTTCGGGAGTTACTTGTGGGATTCAGGGTTGGTACCCAAAATCCAAAGACGACAAGAAATAAATGTAAAATCATGAGTCGAGTGACTCAGAGTAAAGTCGTCATAAGAATCGAAGTAATGCTAAGAGATAGAGAATTAAGACTCATCTCTCTGTCATATATATTATATATATATATATATGTGATGTATATTTTTTTATACATTTTTCATTTAAAAATTTTAAATAAAATTTTTAAATAAAAAAAAAAAAATATTATAAAATTTTAAAGCAAGGTTCACACACTAAATATTTATTTCCCAAATAATAATATCAAAAATGGTATATATCGGGTTGGGGGGGGGAAGTGCAAAATCAGGTATCTGATGCATATTTTGCTGTTAAAGGGCAAATAACACCCTTATACAGAACAAGTAACTAGTGTGGGAACATGTTCCGAAGGTGCCTCAGAAGACCCAAACTTTTAGAAGTTTGTTTAGAAAGAGACGTAATGTGATCTCTTTAATTAAGCTGAAGAAAAAAGAAGCGACAAGAGCATTTAGAACAGAGAAAAAGTTGAGATCTGTGTTTAAAAGAAAAACATCATAGTTTTGTGGAAGATTATGTCGAGCAGATACATGAAGAAATGTTTTATAGTCATTAAATACTCTCATGTATTATTTCTTCAAATTTGAGGTACAAGAGAGGTCAGAGGTCAGAGGTCAGAGGTCAGCTTCTCCAAGGCCACCGTCCTGGCATGCAATTATTGCTTTTGAGTGGATCGAATAATTGATTATAGTGGGTAATAAGAATGGAAGATATACGATGCGAAGTGATTGAGAGTAGGCCGTTATTAATAGTAGAAAAATAGTTTTGGATAGGACAAACCCTTCAGGAGCACCTTTATTATTAGATTTATAAAACGAACGATGGACATCTATAAAATCAGTTATTAAACTACCAGAAAGGAAATCTGATAGAAGGCCATAGATAGAAGGATAGAAACCCTGAGATTGAAGTTTAGATTTAGGAATCAAAGATTTGTGCTAGACTCATTCGAATACTTTTGATATATGTAGCTCCATACTAAAAAGATTCACCGAAGTGCATAATAGCAAAGGAACAAAATTCAGAAAAAAAGGAAGAAGATCACCAGCAGAGCGGTTCTTAAGAAAGTCATACTCTAAATCAGTTTCAAATCTTCCTGTGTAGGATAGGTTTCTCTTTTGCGGAACAGGTTAATTGATCGCATCTTTCCAGGAAGGTTGGAAAGTCAAAGTTGAAAGATAGAGAGAAAACAGTTTATCAAACCATGGAGCAGGCTCAGAAACATAAGTTTGCAGGAGAGGTAGCAGGAAATAATTTCTGAAGAAGATATTACAATGTTAGACATAAATAAGCTGAATGTGCTTGGAAAAGGATTCTTGGGTCCGGAATCATCAAGAGTGGAGTTAGAAATAAAAGTTTGAGCTAAGGGTTCAGGTTTAACAGAAGGTAAAATGACAGGTGTGCCATCAGAAGATGCTAGAGGAAAGAAAGAGGAAAGGGCAAAGTTAGAATTGACATTTTTTTTATCAAACTGCCATAAAAAGCTTGAGGAAGATGAACCAGAAAAGAGTTTTTAATGTTACGGAGCATAGATTTTGCACGATTCTGGGCTGAAATATAAATAGTAGGAGTTTATGGAGTTTGAAAACAATGGTAATTCCATAAGGCAATATCCCATTGGTAAATAGCACGAAAACAAGCAAATTTAAACCAGTGTTTGTTAGTGTTAGTTGAAGGTAAATAATAAGAAATGTAGGCCTCTCCTCCATTCCAGGTCGAATCAGTCGCTTATGCGTCCTGCATATTCCAAGAGACACCTCCAACGGAAGCGGTAGTTAATCAGTCCGAAATCAAAGAAGTTCTAGCGCAAGTTCGACCAATTTGCAGCTCACCAGCTGAATCATGAGAACTAGAGGAAATGCACAGGTGAACATTGAATTCAAAATAAGCGATGATTTATTAGAAAAGAGAAAATAGAATATGCCCTATTTTGTAGTCTGCAATGATAGATGATAAATATACGGAACATATAAATTTAGTTGCGGGTAGACATGAGAGGTTAAATCATAGAGTATAAATTCAGATGTCTCCAAATTGGAAACACGAGATCAGATTACATCGTTGCGTACATATACACAGCAACAGCCTTTGACTGAAAATTGAAGATAGAGACATTAGGAGAAAACAGAGTAACAGTAACATCTGCTGTAAGAGATGTTGTCTAAAAGAAGAGAGTTGGTGCTAAGCCGAGTAGATGTTTGAGAAAAGCTCTCAAAGTTTGCAGATAATAAGTAGTAAAGAGAACCGTGGAACAGAACAAGTCGGCAATTCAGTAATGGAAGAAATCCCAACACCGGAAGCCGTCAACTCTCAACTATCTTTAGAAACAGTTCCTCTTGGATTCTCCAAAGAACGGTTTGTCGTTTCTATTATAATTAATTTTTGAAGGAAGTTTTGAGTAAAAGTGTCATGATGCGTCAAAATATGAGAGTATACTTCTGTGTGGCAAGGGTGTGTAAAATGAGCACGAAGAGCGATCCCAACCATTAAGTATTGCAAATGTCTAATATGAGCCATACTCCGTCTAAGGCGGGTGTCCGAAATCCATAAATATCCACTGGTTAGGTGGTCTTACTAACTTCAAGCGCCATGGGTACGCTCCACAGATTCAATTATTTGGTGGCTGTTGACACTTCGCCTGTCATCAGTATATAATACTAGGATACATCTAGTATTAATGCTTTAATCTTTATTATTTATATTAGGTCATTAGAAAACTTAATTAATATACTATCTTTCATAATTTATGCATATAGAATAATGATATATATATTTTAATTAATTATATGATATATTATATATATATTATATATATCTATTATAGTATATATATATTTATATAATATAAACTCTGGGGGTATATTATAATATATATATATATATATATATTTTATATCATTATAATGAAAAAAAATGATTTCACAGAACACTTTCGTTTTATTTTTCTACACATTTTCAATACTACACATTTGAAAATGTGTAGAAAAATACACGAAAGTGCTCAGTGAAATCCTTTTTTCATATTCCTTGTGGTTTTTTTGTGCAAAAGTGTTTCTTGCACGTGCATAAGAGAATAGATTTTTAAAATATATATGTATATATATATATTATATATATATATATATATATATTATATATATATTATATATATATATATATATATTATATTATATATATATAATAATATTAGATATATATATATTAATAATAATTACTACTATATATATATATAGCAGTATAGGGTAGTAAATAAGTAAGGTATAGTTATCTATATATATACTATATATATATATGATATATTTGATATTATATATATTACTTAGAAGTAGTATATTAATATATATATATATACTAGTAGTATATTATAGTATTATATAGATATTCAATTATATCCACCATTCGATCTTAATGTGAGTGTGGACGCAGTGGATACCAGAGGAGAAGCGGAAAACAGAAGGGCCAGAAAGAGTGATTCGTTGATTGAGATGGTGAAATATGAAAATGAATTTATTGAGATTGAAATAGTCTGAACAATTTACGCAAGAAGTGGCTGATAACTTATTTTTGAGAGAGAGAGAAAGCTTGTTGTTTGAAGATAGCTGCAACAACTTGAAAAATAATTCGAATTTTTGATTTGTAAAGAGATAAAATTTAAAAACATTTTAAATTTATTGCATTTGTAATTTGGGTTCGAGGAGCTTCAAAATTTAAATCTTAATAATATTTTATGCATTTTTGGAATATTAGAGCATGTAGTAATAAGAAATAAAATTACTAAAGAAGAAATAAAATACAAATTGAATAGGGTGAAGCTGCGTCGTCATATGAAGAAATTTTTTTCCAATTCTCTTCCACTGGTAAGCAAGGGGCTGAAGGTCCCCCCTTTCTATCACATTATTATTTTCGCAAGTGGTGGTGATATAAAGTATACGCTGTTAGTAATAATAGTGATACTTTGTGAATAATCGTGATTAATGTTAATAATAAGTGAATAGTGGTGAATAATTTAAGATTATATTATTAATAATACAGTGATGAAATTGATAAATGTGATAAGTTAATAATAAGAGAATAGTGGTGAATAATTTAAGATATGGTGAAATATAATCGATAGCATAACAATATTATCCATAAAAAGTGTATAGCATAAATATCATATTATATTGAAATATAGGATGGCGGTAGGCATAGATTAACTCATGTGTGGATAGCTTGTGTACAGTCAGTCCACCTGGTCCCATTTGATTGCAGCGGCGTTACGAGTTAGACACGCAGTAAATGGCGACGGATGATAGAGGAGGGAGGTTAGAGAGTCGCGTGCGACGAATCTCAGGCCCGAAACATGGGTCGAGGAGGCGTATTTGAAAGGGTTTGAAGTTGGATAATCAAGGGGGCATATTAAAGAAATTTATCTCTTTGCAGCACACAAGCAGCTTAACAGGAAAAACTTTACTTTTTGATTCTTTTCTTCCCTTTTTTTCTTGTTTCTTTCTTCTTCTTTTCCATATCTTCTTCCTCGTGCCGAATTTTTTATCATTTCTTTTTGCCGATTTTTATTATTATTATTGTTGCCTCTGGCATTGCCTCTATGATTGATATTAGTTATTTGTGTTGGTTTTTATTATTGTAATCACACAAATGTTTTCTATATTGTTGATTGTGCTTGTTTTATTGGTGTGTTGTGTGGTATTTGGTATGTATCTTTCAGAGTCCTCTCATTATTACTTGCAGTAGCGTATTTCTTTGATTTTCTGGGGAATGACTACTGCCTCTGGGAATGTACAGAGGACAAAACCGAGGTACGTGAATCTCTCTGGCATGGAGGCGTACATTATATATTCTTTCCCCAGCTAAAACTAAGAAACCTTGGTTTAACTATGCTTGTTCTCGCACTATTCACCACAGGGACGCTGTCTTCAGGAAATACAGTAGTCTTGAAATTCCAAAAACTCATGCTATTTATATTTCATCCTGAAGTCGTGCAAAGTCTATTCTCAGTGACACTAAAAACACTTTTTCTCCGTAAAAAAAAATGCAAGGATCTTTCTGGTGACTCTTCCTCTCGCCTTCTTCTTAATTTTTTGAAAAAATAGTCTATTCCGTCATTATAACTGTCTTTCTTATATTCTGCTAAAGGTGAACTCTTTGGTCAAACCTTTGCTTCTAAATTCACTTTAGGCAATTCCGGAGCTGTTCCATCTTCACCTCCCTGTAACTCATTTATGCCTAATATTGTAATTTTTTCTAAAGACGAGGTTTCTCTGTTGCTGATCTCTTCTCTCTGAGTCTTCGTCTTCTGCTTCTTGGCTGTAACGTTGAACATATCCAAAATATTCAATAGGATGAGAAGTTCCTTCATTCGTCTAAATCTTTCTCCCGCTTTCGCACTATTACTATATTTGCCCCTCTTTAAGCTTCTTCTACGGATTCCCATTGCCGATGTCAAGTCACTTTGTGGTTATTTAGAAGTCACCGTATCAGCATCTAATTCTATTAAAAAGTGGTGTTCCTCAGGGTTCTATCATATTCTTAACTCTTTTTCTACATTGCATTAATGACTCTCTCTCTCTCTCTCTCTCTCTCTCTCTCTCTCTTCTCTCGTCTCTCTCTCTCTCTCTCTCTCTCTCTCTCTCTCTCTCTCTCTGTCGATCTCTATAACTTCTTCCCTATTCCGCAACTCACCCTACATGCTGCCTTCATTCAATTGCAAATAACTGTGGGCTGATGCGGTAAGGGCCTTGGAGCAACCTTCTCTGAACATTCTGAACAATCTTTCCACACATACTACAGCATGCCACTTCGAAAACCATAACATACAAAGCTCGAAATCTCTCATCTCTCTCTGGTCGATCCTGCTCTCTTCTCTCTCGATGTCTGCTCTTCTCTGATCTCGTCGTCTCATCTCTTGCTCTTCTCTCTCTTCTCTCTCTCTCTCATCTCTCACACACACCAATAGAACAAATTTTAGTATATCTATTCAGTGTGCTTATATCACTTTGCAAAAGTGAAATTCATCTAAGTGTTAAGGCATTAGTATAGTATTATATATATATATAATTAATTAATATATGATAGTAAATAGGTATTCAGATAGGTAGTGGTCATTTTGTGGTTAGTTATATATCTTATACGTATTATACGTATTTAGTATAGTACTATAGTGGTTAGGAAAGGGAATAGGGTGATATCAGTTATCAAATGTTGTATTATATATGAGAAGGTTGATACGGGTAGGTGAGTTTTTGTGATGGTATTGGAATGGTAAAGATGTAGTGGGGACCCGGTTGGTGTACAAAGTTACGTTCAGAGAATTTGAAAGCGTAAATGTGATGTATTAGGATTCTTCTGACATTAACCATTTTGCGTGAACATGCATTGCAAGACGTGAGAAGTATCTGTTAATTATGGTGACTGTCCAGACCGGATCATCCTAGAATGGAGGCTGGAATATCTGATAGCATGGCAAATTGGGCCGGTCGTTGGGGCGTTTGGGATGTACGGTCGCACTGTTGAGTGGTCTATGTTCGACTCTCGGAAGCAGAAGTCTGATGGGTACCGTCTCGAGACGGGTAAGCCCCTAATGATAACTGATGTTAAGTCTGCCGGTCTAATAGCCGCAGATGGTATGGTGACGAGATAACGGCTGATAAGTGAATGGCGCGTGGGCTGGTAACGATGGAGCCTAGAGAGACCGTTCGCTTGAATCCTGGGTTACATGGACTAGATGCGAACCGCTGTTCCCGGAATCCCCACAAGTAGCTAAAGGTGCATCCTACTCTCTTCTATCAGATCAAGAGTTAAATTTTCATACGGAGTAAAATTGTATCCAAAGTGCAACATTAACTTGAACACTCTTAACTAAATTTGTGGAAGTATAACACTAAAATTGTCTGAATGCATCATCGTCTGTCAAGCTCTGAAGATTGCAGACTCTTTTTTTAAATGGGCAGAATTTCTCAGGACTTTTATCTGAGGCTGGAGTGAATTCGCTAGAAGAAGACTTGATAACAGTGATATATACTATATAACTTATATACGATATAATGTATATAGATGATATCTATATATAACTATTAATATATATATATATAAATATATAGTTAAATATATACGTATATATTAATATATATTAATATATATAGCCTATATAGTACTAATATATATATTATTAATGTAGACTATAATATGTATTGAACATGTAAGTAGTAATAATTTAATAGTTCTATTATAAATAATAAATAGAAAACGTTCATCTTTGCTTATTCCCAACCGATTATTTGATATATATACTTACTAATATATATGGTATCTTAATATTCTCGTGTGGTGTATATATCTATGAATGTTAAATATGATTGCAAGTCTTTAAGAGAGGTGATATAATATATAATATTAATTAAAGCTATATTATAATATTAGATATATATGCCTACTAGCGTACCACTACTTTTGCGTGCATATATGGTCTCGAGGTTTAGGTCTAGTGTTTAGTCGGAATGATTTTTTATATTGTGTGTCTTCTTTAAAGATGTTAGAGTGGATTGCTACTCGTATGAATCAACAATGAATTCAGGTGTAACGGACAATGATTAAAATTGAGGTGGACGGCGTGACGATGTAGTAATCTGCGGGTAGCATGTAATGGTAGTATAAGCAATGAAAAAAAAAATTAATTTTTTTTTAAGCTATTTTGAAATAAATTTAAAATCCGCAAGATGGAGGAGTCCGGGGTCTCTCGGCTCTTCGGGGAACTGGCAGGTAGGAATCGGAAGAGTGTGACGCGTAACCAGGAGTGTACCTACCAGAGAGCTATGCGGGCTTTAGGTATTTGGGTGTGGGGTTCCTCTGCGGCCCCGTCCCTTAGTAGAGGTTGATGTCAATGCCCTCCTCTGTCCGCCGTTCGGCTAGAGCTGCGCCTAAAAGAGTGATTTTGTTTTGGTTATGTTTAGTTTTTTATTTTTTATATTTTTTACATAGTTGTGTAATGCATATGCTTTAAATAACGCTATTCAATATATGTATTGGGTGTCATTGCTGGAGTGTGTCAGATTTGCAGGTTGTGTGTAGATAGTATGATTTAGGAAGTGAGCTGGGGTGAAGACATGTCTGAAGAGCAGAAAACTTTTTTTTTTGTTTTTTTTTTTTTTTTCTTAATAGTTTATATAGCCTTTATACGCAGTAGACGTTCTCCTGAAAGTATGTAAAGTTGTTGTAGTAGATGTTCTTACAGGATTGTAGTAAGCGTATTGTCGAGATATTTCATCTTTGTTAGAGACAAAATATTTAGACACAACTAAGTGTGATGATTTTAAAAATTATTTAAAAATGACTTCGAGACTGTCATGGAATTCATGTCCTTGATATTTATGCCACTGAAATTCGTTTGGTGGGTATCAAGGAGATATATGTACCCATTATACTTATGGCAAGAGAGGATCTCAGATAAAATCAAACTGCCCTAGCGGTCGAGAGCCGAGAGGCTACTGAGAGGTATGAGTAGAATATTAGGTTGGGAGGCTATATGTATCTTCAGGGTGTATATATATAATTATAGATATATACTTATCATGTATATATACTCATATAGGTATAGAGAATCATTTCTAATTCTGTATAGTATGATAGTTATTATATATCTATAGAGACTCTATCATAGTACTATAGAGTATATACGTACTGAATATACTATTATAATAGAGATATAGTGATTAGATAGGTAGTATATAATACGTTGTATGAGTATATAGGAAGGTGGAATTCGAGAGCTGGTAGGGTGACTATCTAATACTCGGAGGCGTACTATTAATAGTACGCTTGTACGTTATTAGTTATATTAGTTTATCATGTGACGTGTATATTACAATCTAGATATATTCATCTCTAATTTAACCAAAGAAAAAAAAAATATAAAAAAAAGGTCTAATATTATAAGTCATGGTTTCCGGAATTCAGTAAGAGTATAGCATAGAAGTGGCAAGGGGTGTCGGCTCACAACCCGTACCTAATACTAACATGATATATATCATAAATAACGATCTATAATAATCATAAGAGGATTAGGAGGTACCTGCTAGAGGAAAGAGAGACACAAGAGTTAATTACGAAAATAAGATTAGAGTGTTGCACGATCTATGTGTGCAATGAATTGTGAAAACAATAGCAATAATTGACGAATGATACATTTACAATAAGTAAATTAGATTATACTATTTTATATAAGTATAAATGTGAAAGGAATAAAATTAATTCATGCCATTAGTTCGTTTAAATCTAGAGTCAGTGTTTCCGAGTCCCTTTCCGCCCTCCCCTCACATCGTCACTCTGTCTCTTTCACTGCTGCTACCAGTGTTATGGTCTTCAAAAATAGCTATTTAAAACCTTTGAACTTTAGAAGAAAAAAAAAAGACGAGAATAAAATAGGTATAACATGAAATTTTTCCAATATTCTAATTGAAAACTGAATAATACAATGGAGGAAATGTAAAGATCTTGTGTTTCATAATAGTAATATGTTAAGAGAACTCATCTATAGCACCACAAAAATTGCTTCCATCATTGTCACGAGAATCTGACGAGAGATTCGGTTTTCTTTGCAGTCTTTTTTGTTCAGTAGCCTAAAATAAAAATAGTGACTATTTATATCAGCCACTAAAAATGAATTCTTTTATAAAGTTGGGAAAAACTTCGATTTCGGAGGAAATAAATAATATTAGAAAAAAGACGTTAGAGTGAAAGAGATTTTGAAATTTCTTTTTTTTTTCACTAATATGTTTCGAGCCCCCTATTTTATTTATTTATTTATTTGCTTATTAATTTATTCACAAATATCTTGGAAAAGTCTTGGCACTGCGGTAGAGTAACTGACTCATGATTTAGAAGAAGCTGTTCTTCTAGTAATAATTCTAGTAATAAATATCCTAGAAAGCTCCCATGCTAGTAAAGGAAATGACTATGAATTTCGTACTAAAACCATAATAATAGATAATAATAAATAATAATACATAATAATCAATAAAAGCTTATAAAAAGTAATAAAGCTGCTCTTAATGCTTCATTATTACTACCATCAATATATAATCAGTATCTGTTATTATTATTATTATTATTATTATTATATTATTATTATATATTAATTCATTAATTATTATTTATTATTATTATTATTTTTATTATTATTATTATATTATTATATTATTATTATTAATTATTATATTATTTTATAGTATTATTATTATGTATTATTATTTATTATTATTATTATTATTATTATTATATTATGAATTACGTCTTAGGGAGTTGAGTGTGTTATGTACATGTGAGTTCAAGGCGTTTGTCTGTAACAGCATCGTTTTACAGCCGTTGGTAAAACAATTCCCCGCATGGACAATGTTCTCTCTACCTCTCCTGCTCTCTCTCTCTCTCTCTCTCTTCTTCTTCTCTTCTTCTCTCTCTCTCTCTCTTCGTCTCTCTCTTCCTCTCTCTCTCTCTCTTCTTCTCTCCTCTCCTCTCCTCTTGTATAAACTACTATAAACTACTATTCCATTTCTTTCATATATAATATATATATAATATAATTATATATATATGAAAATATAATATAATATATATATATAACTTATATTATATATATATATTATAATATATATATATATATAAGTATATATATATAATTATATATATATTATATATATATAATATGTATATACGAGGAGAGAAGGAGAGAGAGAGAAGAGAGAGAGAGAGAGAGAGAGAGAGAAGAGGGAGAGTAGAGAGAGAGAGAGAGAGAGAGAAGAGAGGAGAGAGAGGAGAGAGAGGCCTAATTTTGCTGTGACAAATACTCTCCGTAGTTAAATGTCACGTAAGCTATCTCAAAAATGTTTTGTTCAAAATTTCCTTGAATTATTAAAGATGTTTCAAGTTCTTCCACTCTGCAAAATCGTTAGGTTTTAATATTACCTTTGCACAAAGTTATGCACTCTTTGTTAGTAAGTAAGATGTGTACTCCGTCGGATGTGAAAGATTTTTGTATCTAGTCATTGTAGAGTTTGAAATTCCTTACAGCAATACACAACGACACTAATACCAAAAATATCGGCTTCCAGTTTCTCGAACAATATATATTATATATATAAGTATTATATATAATATATATTATATATATAATACCTATATATAATATATATATATATATATAATATATCTATATATATATATCTATATATATATATTATATATATATATAATTATATAATATTATATATAAATATATATATATTATATATATATATATATATATATTATATATATAGTATATATATATATATATAATTATTATATACTATTTATATTATACTATATTATTTATAATATCGTACTATACATCATCCTAACTTATATATATTGGTGATGCACACCCCGCAAATGGTCGGCAATGTTTTTAATAAATTTAACCACGCCATTTTAGGGAGTTTCAGAGACCTCGTATTCCGCAAACTTGGTACCTCTCTTTTGACGAGGTTCGTAATCCCGCATGCCTGCGAACGCGAGATAAGCCCTTGAAAAGCTCTTTCACCAAAAAATTTAATTTTAGAGGAACTTAAATTTATAAAGATTATATATAATAATATATATATATAATATATTATATATATATTATATATAATAGTAAGTTTATATAATTACTGATATATATATATAGCTATATAATAGTATATAATAGATATATATTATATATATTACTTATTATAAGATCATATCTATATAATAAAATATATATTACATAATATATATGATATATTTATATTATATATATAGTATATATAGTAGATCTAACTATACTATGTATAGTATATATAGGATTTAATATATAGTATATATATAGTAATAATATAATGATAGTAAATATTATATATATTATCGTAGTTATATATATATATATATATATAGTATATAATCTTAATATGCATCATATTATTATATATAGTTATATATATATGTATATATATATATAATTATATAGATATATAGTATATATAGATTATAAGTATATATTATGATATATATAGTGAAGAAAAATATTACTTAAATAAAACCTTTATCGATTATTATACTATATATATATATATAGATATATTGATATAGTATAGTATATAGTATATATATATATACTATATAGTTATTATTATGTATGATATATATATTATAATAGTATAGTATTTGATAATATATATATAATATATATATACTAGTATATATCTATAGTATATAGGATAACGTTATATATCTGCAGGTATATATTATTGCCTATGGTATCTTATTATATAGTATATAGTATTTATATATAATATATATATATATATATTAATAATATTAATATATATATATATATATATATATATATACTTATATAGGATTATAGCTATCTATATATATCAGAGGTGGGCACTTCCGGTCTTTAGTCCGGCTAGTCGCTCCGAGGGGGACTAACCAGGAAATAGGTGCGGACCTAGCGGAAGTGCGGAGACGTCAGGAAATTAGCGACTTGCAGTGCGGATCAAAAAAAGGTTCCGCTCTTTTGTTCCGCAACCTTTGGAAAAAATGAAATGTCTCAGTCTATCTAGAATTCTGATCTGGTTTAATAAAGAAATATATTTTATTTTAGATTTATAACTAATTATTACTTTTTAGTCAAGTCTTTTTAAATAAACTTCAACTTCCAAAAACCAAATCTGAACCTCTAAAGGTACCCATATACTAATAAATACATTTAAATTGATTTTATAGACTGAATTGGCTATTACCTCATCGTATAAGTCTACTAATTATAGTTATTTGACTATAAGCGTAATCTTTAAATATCAACATTATGTGGTACAAACCATATATAAGTACTAAATAACTCTGTCAGGGTGTATAGATAGGTATATACTAAAGTATATTAGGTATATAATTATATATATAGCATCGGGCGGGTAGTAATTAATATAGTATAAGTATAAGTATATATATATATAAGATTATAGTAGGATTATTCTCGGTAGTTAGAGTTAGGTTTTAACACGATTTGATATATAAAGTATACTTATCGCGGTATATTAGATAGATAGTTATGAATATTATATATAATATAGTAATATTATATGATTTATGAATCATTTATAGTATATAGTATATATGTAAATTAGTTGATATATATATATTAATTATATATTTAGGTTATATTAGTATATATAAGGACAGTATTATAGATTTATATGCTACCGGAGCTGAGACGCAGGATTTAGGATCTGACTCTGCAGTCGTCGAGGCTTTCAATGGATTTCTGTACTAAGTGCTTGACAATTACTTACTTTATGGTTGGTCAGGGTCATCAATAGTTCAGAAGAGGGCGAAATATTGTAATGAGGAGATACGTTAAATTACAAGGGAACTGCTGGAAGAACTAACCCAGCACTATTTCACAGGACATTTTCCTTCAGCATAGGCAGGATTGGTGAACTTGTTCCATCGAAAATATAATACACCTCTCCCTAGTTGTGCTGCTGTAGAGCGAATATTAGTATTGTGAGGATATTTGAAGGCAAAGAGTCACCTAACTGCTTTTAATGTTGGAGCTGCAGTACTTTTTGGAAGGGGTAATATGGATTTTCTGTCTTTGGAAAAAAGACATTGACGGAGAAGAGGAAAATTTGAGGATTTGTAGGAATATGTCATTCAATTTTTTTCATAGATAGTTATAAATAAAATTTTTGTAGGAATATGATGTTATTTTAGTGATTTTAATATAAAACTTTTTATGAAGTTCGCACATTATTATAAATTAGACGAAAGAGGCGGATTGCGGAGCGTAGACGGACGTTGCGGACGTGTAGACGTCGACGTGCAGAGTGCGGACGTGCGGACGGTGCGGACTTTGCGGACGTCGGAGCTTGCGATGGCGGAGGTTTGATTAGTCTGAATAGCGTGGGGAGAGCAGAGCTGACTACTTTTAGTCGAAGTGAGGAGTGCGCTAGCGGACTTACCTCTAATGCGCGGGTGCAACACCCTGATATATAAATATATATATTATATTAGTTAATATATAGTATATATATTATTATATATATAATATTACTTATATTATATATATATATACATATTATAATATATATATATATATATTATATATTATATAGTGTTCTTGGAGGCATCGGTTTTGGTCAATTCTTTATTCTCTTAATTTAGGGATTTTAATTTATCATATCCCTTCAAACTCGTTCCTTTTTGTGGTGGTGTACACTTCGGCGGAGCTGGGGTTTCCCCGCTCTATTCTAAATTTGTAATAGTTATAGTTTAGTGGAAAAGATCAGCTGACAGCTAGAATCAGTAGGATCGAAGAATAGAATCCGAGTAGGCATCTCATGATGCGGAGACTGCAATTGGAGCTGAGTCGGAGAATTGGAAGCCGAACTCGAAATAACACGATAAGTGCGATGTCTTTTCCTATGTTAGACCCTGTGAGAGACTTGATTATTGTAGGTTTTTAAATTATCGAACGGGAGTCTGTCCGGAAGAAAAAAGGAAAAAATATGTGTGGATCGCCAAATAAGATCGGCGACTCTCGGGAGAGGAGTCAAATGGACCTGCGTGTGAGTCTGAGGCAAAGTAGTGCAGTGCTTGAACAAACTAAATTGCTTTTTTTACTGCATAAATATATATCCTATAGTATTTATATAATGATTATATATAATATAATAAATATATATATTATGATAATAGTTATATAGTATATAATAGTATAGTATTATATATTAATAGTATATATTTATATATATAGATATAGAGTATATTAAATAATAGAGATAATATATATAATAATATATATATCTATATTAAAATATATATCAGTATATAATATAGTTAAGTATATATTGGTATATTAAGTATTATAAGATTAAAGATATATATATATATATATATTGTAATTATTATATATATATTTATAATAGTATTACTATGAATCACCCTTTCTCACCATTCATCCTGTTAGGTAGAACCTGTTATGTGTTGCCCTCCAGGAGTCTCCAGTCTCCGGATCATGAAATAGTGCCAACCTTTCACATATGCCATTTGTTCTCCTCACACATGACTCTTCCAAGCATCCAGAATCGATTTGTCTCAGTCTGCTTGGCCACTTAGTCTCTCGCTTAACCATAAGGTCTCATTTCTGATAATCTGTGCGCTCGGTATTCGTGTTGAGTCCACAGCTACTTGAGGACATGTCATAACGATCCCAGTGGTTCATCTCAATACAGAACTTAGTTGGGCGACGCCCAGGCTTCGCTCTACTATCTCACTCTTGACTGTCGCAGAGTTACGTCCTTAATTTATCTTCAATAGCTTTGACTGTTCCGGCATCTTGCATTTACTCTCTGTGTCGTGCTTTCAGTACACAAGCATTGCACCCCGTGAGTTGTCCTGGCGTAATTAGAGTGTTTGGAGTTAAGGTATGAATGTGTTATATTACCTCCTGGAAAGATGTATTTAAATGTAACGGCAAAAAAAATTTCAAATTCGCATTCTATATCTCAAAAACTACAATGTACAGGGAAAAAACGGAATACATTACTGGAATGCTAGTCCAATTTTAGTGCGGAAAGTATAAAAATAAAGAAAAAGATATATATAGTAGGTATTATATTATATAAGTATTAGTATAGTCGTTATATGAGAGATTATATAGTCACGTAGTATATAAGGCTTAGAGTTAGTAGAGATATAATTAACGATTATAATATTATATATTATTGTGTATATTATAGAAGCTAGATAATATTCAAAACTACAATAGCTAAGCGAAAAAGGAGGATACATTTTTGAATCCGGTAAAATATTTTGTATAGGATAATCTGTAAAAAATTAAAAATAAAAAATTATTGATTCATAATGTATAGTGAATTATGATGGTTAAGGCAAGCTAGTTTAGAGACCTTTTTAGTGTTTTGGTTCAGCTCGTGTAAAAATAGAATAGACTTTTTTATAAGTTTTTTGCTTTTATTTTTTTTACTAAAGAGTACCCCAAGGGTATACGCACCGATGGCAGAGTCGGGGTCTCTCGGCCTTCCGGGAACTACGGGGTAGGATTAATTCCTCCCTCCGCTGGAGGTCTCCGGACCCCGCTCTTTGGTATTGGGTGTCGCGGGTTCTCCCCCCTCCCTACAGGTATGGAAAATCGTCCCCCCTGTGTTCAGTCGGCTCGAGCCCTACATTGCCGTGTAATCTTTTTACATAATATTATTATTATATATATATTATATATATACTATTATATATATATATAGTATTTATATATATCTAACTATACTATATAATATATATACGGTATAAATATATATATAAGTACTATATATATTAATTCTATGGAGAATTTTTCGAAGTCAGCCATATTGATTTTTAACCTTCTCTGTAATAACTGAGATAGTGACATCTATATAATTTGTACTATTCGTTCAAAATGTTATTCTATATGGCTTTATAACTATTGAACTGTTGCTGTTGCTGTTCTTTTTTTTCTTTTTTTTTTGGTTTCATTTTTTTTTTTCTTTTTTTTTTTAGCATTGTTCCGCAACTAAAATTGGTACGAGCATTCCGCAATGTAACGATGTCCTTTTCCCTCGTAGCTTGTTTAAGTACGGTGAGATATTCTGATTGTGATACGCTTATCTTTAGTTGTTAAATGTTTTACCTACATTCTTTACCTCCTGTTTACCTCAACCCGGCACTCCCTCTCTGCCATACCAACGGTACATACATTCGAAATCTTGCTAGAGTATTTCCGTTATTCTTTCCTTTAGTTACAACATGCCCAATCTTTCTCATCTCAAAAGTATCAGGACTTTAGATA
Organism: Trachelipus rathkii; assembly: GCA_015478945.1. Lineage (NCBI taxonomy): Eukaryota > Metazoa > Arthropoda > Malacostraca > Isopoda > Trachelipodidae > Trachelipus > Trachelipus rathkii. The sequence continues at coordinate 23,094 of JABUQX010030537.1, forward strand.
ATATTGAATCCTTATGCCTGTTTCAGCTGCTGCATCGCTCCATCCGATATTCATCCGCGTGGCTCTCGCCTGTCTCCGATGATACACCATATATCTCCGTCTTCACTCCGGCTGGTTATCTTCTCAATTTTCCACACCCTCATAACTTCTTCATTCGCAATAAATCACAGGCAGTCTATTGTAAGCTTCCTTGATGGTGTTCATTTGTCACCACATGCCGTTATCGGATTCGCAGAATACACAACCCTAGTTTTATTCTTATCCATCTCTCATACATTATCCCGTCCAGTCAGTTGTCTAGATAGTAACCGTCTAAAAGTAAAGGGAGTCAACCATAGCGACCTGCCCTCTCTCTCTCTCAGTCTTTTACGGGTGTCTTGCAACACGCATCTTCCTGCTCTTCCGGATCTCCGTTTTTAACGTTTAGGGGTTTCTGTGCATATCCATATTTCTATTATGCTTTGATCAGCTTTCTTGTTGTATTCCATACCACTAAGGTGTCTCCATTAAGTCGCTCCCACCAATGCACACACACACCACATTTATACTGTAATTATATACTATGTATACTATCATAGTAATGAAATAAGCGTGATACATAAATATTCGAATATATATATATATAGTAGTAGTATAGTACGGATATATATATATAACGTAGCTTGATAGAAGTATGGGATTTTGTATATAGTGTAATATATAATAGTATATATGATATATAAACAGTAATCTATTATATATAGCGTTATTAATACTATTATAGTATTGAATATATATGATATATATATTAATAGAATAGTATCTATATAGTAGTATTATAATATATTAGTTATACTATAGATAATATATATAAGTATATATATGATAATATATTAATTCATCAATTAAGCAAAATATCCTTTTCGCTTCACAGTGTGAAGTTTGAAATACAGTGAGGAAACACAGCTCTCTGTTCTACTTCATGAAAGTAGTATCAGGCCAGGTTCGTAGATGACCAAAGGATGCCGACACTGAGCGTTCTTATCATATAACTGATAACAGGTGCGTGTTTCCTGATAACGTAATGGGTTTGTTATGTTATTTCGTAATTTTTTTATTTTTATTTATTTATCTTATTTTTTTATTTTTTTTTTTATTTTAAATTTTATATTATTCTTTATATTATTATTATTATTATTATTATTATTATTATTATTATTATTTTTATTATTATTATTATTATTATTATTATTATTATTATTATTATTATTATTATTATTATTATTATTATTATTATTATATTATTAATTTTCATTGTATGTTTATTTCTTTATTTTTATTATTGTTTATATATATTTTCTTCGTCCAGCGTCAGCCTCGTTCCTGTCGCAGCTGCCGCTACCGCAGCCGTCGCTGTAGTCGCAGTCACCACTGAGCTCGCGGCCGTCGCCATTAAATAAATTAAATAAATAAATTAAATAAATAAATTAAATAAATTAAATTAAATAAAAAAATAAAAAAAATAATTCAAACAGTTTTTAATTATAACTAAATTACAGGCTCTTAATCTTAAAACAAGGGGCGCTCCGCATCCGCCGCCGCTGAGTCGCGGCTATGTTAATGATATTATGTATATGGTATGCAGTATTGTATCAGCGGTCTTTGTATTTATGTAGTAGTTCTATCTTCTATTGTGTTTCAGTAAATTTTTTATATATAAATAGTATATAGTATAGTATATATTATACTATAGTAATATATATATAATATATATAAGTATAGTAGTAATCTAATATATAGGTATAGCATATATAGCTATATATAGTGATGTATATTAATACTATCATACTAATTATGTAGTAGTATAGTAGATTATATTAATCACAATTAATTTATATTGGTCATATTAATACTATTTTGTATAGAATTCAAAAAATGTTAATATTATTTTATTTTTTATACTTTTATATAATAATTTATAATATAATATTGTGTATCAGAATGTGTGCATTTGGATTTAGTCGCCTAGTCGCGCTCCGAGCGGATACCGAATTAGGTGCGGACTAGCGGAGGTGCGGAGTCCGTCAGGAAATTAGCGACTTGCAGTGCGGATCAAAAAAAGTTTCAATCTTTTTGGTCGCACCTTTTTTGAAAACGATGAAGTAAATAGTTTTTACTTATTAAAAATTCTTATTTGTTTACAAGAAGAAAAAATAATTTTAATTATTAAGTTTATAGGGAAATAATTAGCTTTTACTGTAAGAAAAGTAAATTTATCATAGTTAAACTTAAAAGAAATCAACTATCTAACACTTTAAAGAAAAATTGTATGTATGGCAAAAGAAGATTTAAATTGATAGAGCGTTATCTTATTGAACAAACTGCTTTGTGAATCGAGTGATATTTAAAATCTTTACACTCCAGTCTTAAACGTTTGATCATTATCTCTCTTTCTGATTATAATATTGTTATTTGTCGTAAAGCTATTATAGCCTATATTGTAGTATTTATGGTTATTAACAGCTATATTGTGGTTTAGGGTATATATAGTTAAAGTATAGCAAATATAGTAATATATTATCTACGCTAATCCTGATGTATAGGCTTAATAGCATATATAATATATTATATATAGTATTAATAACTTTTATAATAATATTATGAGTGGGTTTTTACACAGAATAAATTATATCTAGAAAATATATTCTAATATTAAATTTTCAGTATAATAGATAAGCTATATATATAATAATAATATATCTATACAGTATATATAATTATATAGTTATATATATTATAATATATGTATAGTAAGCTAGTTAGGTTAAGGTATATGATATAATATAATATAGTAGTATAAGCTGCTACCGAGCTGAATCGTACGCATGTAGCATCGACTCTGCAGAGCGGTCGAGCTCTTTCCATGTGAATTCTACTTAAAACCTGGAACGAATGAAAACCTTATTTTTTTTTGCACTTTAGATTTGTTAAAAATTTCAGAAGGATGTCATAATCTTATTATTGTTATAGTACAACGTCGGTGGGTTTAATCCTATCTAATAATTTTAAAAATTTAACCAAAACATCTTTCCCTTTCAGCATAGGCAAATTTGTTGAACTTGTTCATAAAAATTATAAGTACCACCTCTCCCCTAGTTCTGTTTGCTGTATGAGCGAATCATTTAATACTGGTGGGATAATTTGAGGCAAAGAGGTGAGATACGATGCTCGTATTGGTTATAAAGGTTCTTTTATCAAAGGTTTGGTTAACGGCTACGATTTGAGCAAAATTTCTGAAAGGAAGAGGAAAAATTCATTCATTGCAATTTTTCATACTAATATTATAAAAAAAAATTTTTTTTAAGGATTATATACTATTTAGTATTTTATATAAAACCATTTTATGTAAAAACCGCACATTATTAGCGTAAGACGTGCGGACGTGCGACGGTCGGATTGCGATAGCGGAGGGTTTGATGTCGTTATAGGTGCGGGAGGAGCGCATAGCGGACTCGTTTTCCTCGAGGTGCGGAGGTGCGCTAGCGGACTACCCCTAAAAAATGAGCGGGGTGCCCCTCTGATATGTATATATTAATAGTTTATATCGTATATAATATATGTTATAAGATTATGATATATATATATATTACTATGTATATTATATTATATTTATATTTTATACAATCTATATATAAATTAATTAATATTATATATATATATATATTTTCGTATGTGTAAGATATACATATATGTAATATAAGTAAGTGTCGGCTTAGTATGACCTATATTTATATACTATATATATATATATGTATACCGTGACGTGAGATACTGATGAAGTAGAGTACGTTAGAGTATTAATAATATATGGGTACTTATAATAGTAGGGTATCATGAGTATAACTAGTGTAGTAATTATATGATTATATAAGTTATATTAGTAGTTTATATATACGGTAAGTATAGTGGGAGTAGTATATTGCTAACAAGTTGATAATAAATGTATACTTGTAATAGTATATATATAGTATAGTATAGTATATCGATATAATATACGTAGTATATATATATAGCTGGTCTTAGCATGCTCGCGCGTGTTCCGCTCAGCCCTGCCGGTCGTCAGCGCACATGCTACCTTCGAGATACAAATACAAGCCGATCCCAACGGATTCTATTTTACTCTCCGCACACTCGGCCCGGCTCGGCTCCGACTCCTAATTATTATTATTATTAATCATTATTGATTATTATTATTCTGATTATAAATTCTAGTTCGTATATTTTATTATTATTATTAATCATTGATAAAGTTGTCCCTATTATTTGCTTATGTATTATTATTTAATTATTGAACCGTATGTCCAAGAAACCTGGGACATTGACGTAGAAGGGATAACTCTTGGGTATACCAGCCTTCTGATTGGATGGATATCTTAGATCGGCAAACCGTGGTAGAATGACGGATGAGCACCATGGTGAGGGTGTCGCGACCCCTAACCCTAAATAGTTGAACGTAGAGTGAGATGAAACCTCGGGTATACATGCACCTTCTGAGGATGTGATCTTAGTGTGTAAATCACAGTCTCGGGTTATAGTATGTACGCGAGGGGACCCATTGCGGGCTGTCTGCGGCCCAAAGCTGAAATATGTGACGTAGGAATGAGCGAAACTGGTATTATCAGGCCTTTCCTTAGGATTGTTATGCTTAAGTTGTACCGAAGATAAAGATGACCGAGGGACATCTCGCATTTGGGCTGCTGGAGCCCCAAAACCTTGAAATAATTGACGTAGAAGACGAAAAACTTGGTATACAGCATTTCTTGAGGATGGTATCTTGAAATGGTGTAACCGAGGTAAAATGACGAGGACCCCCATTGGAGGCTGCGGGCCCCCAACCTGACAATATTGACGTACAACGACCGAAACTTGGTATACCAGCCATCTAGGATGTATCCTTAGGTGTAACCGAGGTAAAATGACCGAGGTGGGAGCGCTCCATGTGGGCGCGCTGCGACCGCCGAACACTGAAATATTTGACGTAGAGTGTGGACTGAATAGCTACAGTATAACAACCTCAGTATGAGCAGCAGAATACACATGCTTTGAAAAGTGAGTTAGTATTAATTCAAGAAGAAAGACATAGAAGTATGGAATAAGGGGGGAGATTCCACTAAACCGGGCCGCGAAAGTAGGAAGCTCGCAGCGAACAAGCCTGGAGTTACTAATTACACAAATATAATGTTACTGTCATCACACCCTCTTGTGCTAGCATCAGGGCGTCTGTAAAGGTAGGTTGGTACGCGAGTGGTAGAGTTCCCCTTGAGCGACTTGCTCTGGCGGTAGCCTATTAGATATAATGAGATAAAACACTAACTATCGCGCTTCGCAAGATAGAGGGTCAAGTGAAGCTGGAAAGTACAGAACAGCTTATTAAGCTTTTTTTCTTTGACTAACCTGATCAAAAAACGGGTGAAACAGACCTCTCCTCCCGAGTATATGAGAGCAGTACTCGCACAAAAGGACGTGAGTGAGACCGCTTTGTATAGCATGAGTTAACTAGAGAAGAAGAAAAATTTCTCCTCAGGTCTAGAACAGAATCCAGTTGTCTTTGGAGGCCGCTTCTAGAATCGTTAGTGATGGGTAATAGCGTTTTCTAGTCATTTTTTAGTGTTTAGTGTTGAGCCAAGGATGTTTCATTTTTTCAACACAGGAAGAAGAGACCAGAGAACCATCGAAAGAGATAGGATAGTTAGAAAGTGTCTATTAGGATAATTTAGGAAGTTTGTCTTTTAATAAGAATTGATTTCACAAGGTTACGACGACCCCACCAGCTATACCCTTGAGGGGGGATTATTTTTTTTTTAATTATTTATTACCTATTGCACATTTTCATTGATATGACGCATTCTTTTAATTTCATAATAATGAGTTTGCGAAAACGGTATGATAAATTTGGAAACTTTTCAGTTCATTACGTGCAAATCTTTTATTTTGGAAACTATTACGAAACCTTTATGAAAGTCAGCAGTGTCCGATTGCCTGCAGAGACTCGAAAGTTCATCTGACAAGTTAAAAGTTTAAGACATAAAAAAACCGTGCGGGTTGCACGGTTTTTGGGGAGAGATAAAACTGGAGGAACATGTAATTCTATAAAAAAATATAGTTAATTTACTTCCTTTACTTCAAAAGTTTCATTATTAATTTTTATATAAAATATTTATTTCTGAAAATAAGCAATCCATCATTTCGCCTCTAATGTAATTGTTTTCAGAGGTGTAAGAAAGTATTGTGTTCTGATTTCTTCTTTTTGTCGCAATTTGTGATGATAGATTATTTGTCCAAATGGGCGAAATAATTAGAGCGGGACACGCGGCGCTTTCAAGGTACTTAAAGCGTGCTCTTCCGGGATGGTTAAGGGTGGGCAGAATATCCGCCTCCCCCTTGCACTTCCTACCCACGTATTTCGTTCATAAACTTCTGATATTTGAAAAATTGCACCTTTCAGTATGGTTTTCTTGACACAAATGACAAAATTTTGCTCGTTCCCATAAACATTCATTGATCTCTTTTACATGCGACACGAAAACGACATAACATAAACTTTAACTCATCTTACGTACAAAAATCAAATTTTCTACAGAAGTTTTGGCATACTCTGTACGGGGGATCCACAAACATCAAAGTCCTCTTACGCTACTCTCCATTTTTAAATAGCAGGCTACTTTGCGGTGCGACTTGACTTTCAATGATCACTGAACTGTCAGGAGTGATCTGGTGCATGCTTTCTCATAGCTTCAGTTCTATCGGCTTGCGACATAAATCTCTCACTATATTGTTCCTATCTATAAGATTTAAGACACTGCATGTGCCCGAGAGAGCTAGTTATCGCGCCTCTAGTACTTTTTTATCTTCACTTAATTAACTAGTTTGGTGATCCAATCTATTGTTATTTCGTTCAATCCCTCTAATAATATATATATATCATTATCTATTAATATATATATCATATATATATATGATAAGTATGAACTATAAGCTATAGTATATATATATACTAGATATCTAATTTACTTATTAGTTATTATATATATTATATAGTAATATACTATATATTATATATATACTAAATATTATATATATATCATGATGATATATTATTATATATACTATATATATATCATGATTGATATGATATTCTAAGATATTAGTATATAAATATATATAGATATATATAGATATGATATATATACAGTATATTTATATATATATATATATATATATATTATATATTATTATATAATATTATATATAATATATTACTATATATGTATATATATATATATATATATATATAATATATATACTATATATTATTTCTATATTATATATATATATAATTATATATAGTATATATATATAATATATTTTATATATACTATATTATATATATATATATATATATATATATATTATAATTAATATATATAATATAATATAATATATATTTTATATAGTATTATAAATATATATATTGTATATAATATTATAGTTTTATATATAGTATATATGTATATATATAGTTTAATATTTATTATATACTAGTATATCATTAGTATATATATATGTATATATATATAATAATATATACTAATAGTATATACTATATATATATATATATATATAATACAGCGAATGATTAGAGTTAACTAGGGAAGCTTTATGGCAGTAATTAGTGATATATGGTGTTGGTGGTAGGCTCATGGAGGAATCAAGTAATGTATGGAAGATAGTGAAAAGCACGTGTTAAGACTAAATGGTGTCAATGGTGATTGGTTTTTGATTAATAGCGGAATGAGCAACAGAGTTGTGTATGTCTTTGGTTATTCAATGTGTATATGGAAGGGGTTGAAAGAATTTCGAGGTGGGGATGGCAGAAATGGTGTTTAGAATGAAATGGAGAAGGAGTGAGTGAGGGTGCCTAACTTATTATATGAGGGATGATTTGTTCTGTTGTGCGAGATCTGAAGAGAAGTTTGAAGAGGAATTTGTGTAGAGAGATTTGGCAGGGTAAGTGTAAAAGGAGGGGTTTTGAAGTATACGTAGAGTAAGAGTGAAGAGTAAGGACTTTTCTATCAAGTCCTCATGGTGAAGTTATGTTAGATGGTAGCAGCTGGAGCAAGTCTGAGTTTAAATATTTAGGGCGTATGTGTTGGATGAGAGGGAACGGAGATGCAGAGTGTAGAGGAAGTTTGTGAATGGCAGGAAGGTTTGCTGGTGCAATTAAATCATAAATAAATAAAAGGGACAAAGTCTTGAGGTGCACTACGATTTAATCCTTGGTAAATGTTGTTACCTGTGTTATTGTATGGTAGGAAGACTATGGTCTGGAATAAACGTAGTATAGATCTGAAGTTCAACGTGTTCAGATGGACAATCTGTATGAGGTGTGCTAGGTTGTGAGAAGAATTAATAAAAATGGAGAAATGAACGTATTAGGAGTTGTGTGGTGTGAAGAAAGGGGTAATAGAGAGAAAAAATGAAAGTATGTTGAAATGGTTTGCGTCACTGAGAGGATGAATATAGTCCGTGGTTAAGGCAGATCGTAGTTATGGACGAGTGGTTGGGGAAGAATTCCGCTGGGGTCCGAAGAGAAAGTGGGATTGAGTAGGTGAACGAATGTCTGAAGGAGAAGAAATGTGAAGTTTGGCAAGAGGCGAGATAAAGGTGCATGATAGGAGAGAATGAGGGGTTTTTTGTATGGGGGCATGGTGTGTGTGCCCACCTTTAGGACACCAATTTACAATTGAGGAGAAAAATAGAATTAGATAATTATTCTAGATTTAACTATAATAAAAACAGATTCAGGAAACCATTCCAAAATTTTCAGAAACGATTCATATATGGCAACATTATTTTCATTGGTTCTCAAATCATAACATCAAACATCCAAAAGAAGGCCCTTGTCTTCTCTTCTTTCTGAGAGCTTAAAAAATTGTCAGTCAGAATTCCTGCAATAATGAATTACAATACATGTTATAATTAGTTTTTTTTTGCACTAGGTTACCCAAGGCCATTGATTTTTAAGAAAAACAGAAAAAAAAAAAAAAAAAAAACACTCTCTAAAGCCAAAAAAACTTTCTACAACTCTACTAACAAAAAGAAACCCCTTTGGGGTTTTTTAATAAATAAAAAGTTTTTTAGTTCTTGTACTTCTTACTGAACCATCCTCAAGCCATGAAATACAATTCGCGACCCAAATTAAAGCATTACTAAAATTATATAGTATCGCTCCATGTCGTTTCAACAGAAACACATAATGCGCCACAAGCATGGCATTTACAAAATTGAATTGCTCTCCATGGTAATTCGTTGTTTTATAGAGGGGGATGTAAATATGCAAATAGAAGAACTGAATAGCATAAATATGATTTACAAATTGATTCTTTGAACTCTTCCTTGGTCTAACACAGAACCTCAACGGGACATTTTATAAATCCTTTAAGACTCTGCCCTATTATAATATAAATAACACCTAGAAAAGAAAATTGGAGAAAGTTTTTTAATATAACAACTGCAAATTTCAATAAAGTAGAGGTGAGTTATGGGATTTGGACTTATTTTTGAAATAGCTACTAAATAAATTTTTCGGATTTTTCCAAGGATGCCACTTTAAAAAAAAAAAAAAAAAAAAATAAAAAAAAACAAAAAAAAATGAAAATCAGATATGATCAAATATTTATGAAAATTCGGAAGCATATTCATTATTTTACTATTTTTTAAACATTATATTTACTAAAATTTCTTAAGAATTTCTCTTAAATATAAGTAATGATTTTTTATGTTTTAAATGTAAATTTAGTCATTATTTAATAGCTGAACTGAAGTGGACAGTCACGTCAACGAAACGTCTTATAATATCAAAAAATAAATTTATAAACTTAGTAAAATATGTGTAGCAAAATTTCCTTCTATAACTTCTGACACGTTTAGTGTGTCCTGCCATCAATATATATAATATTATAATAATATATATATATATACTAAGAATATATAATATTTATATAGCATATATTTACTATAGTATTAGTATATATATAATATATATAAAGTATATATATAACTATATATATATATCTTATATTTATATATATATATATATTAATACTATATATATATATATATAGTTAGTATATATATTATATATATATATATATATAATATATAGATATATATATATATATATATATATATTATATATATATATTACTATATATGTATATATATATAGTATATATAGTTAGATTATTATTATATAGTCACTATATATAAATATATAGTATATATATATAATATTATATATATATATATATATAATATATATACCATATAGTAGTAATATATAGTATTATTTATATATTATATAAAATATATATATATATATATATATATGTCAGCTCCTAGAAGACACAATCCATATCTCAAAACTACAAACAGCTACCGGGAAAAGAATACATTGCTGGAAATGCTGGTCTAATTTTGGTGCGGAAAATGTATTAAAAAAAAAAAAAAACAAATAAAAAAAAAAAAAAAAAAAATCTTAAAACTAATAATTCAGTCTACAGGGAAAAGGGAAATCATTTTATGGAATTCCCTGATAAAATTAGTTAAGACAAATGTAAAAAAAAAATAACTAAAAATATTGTCTATTAATTATAGTAATATAAGTAGAAAATCTATTTAGAGACTTTTATACTGTACTCGTTAAAATAAATAGACTTTCATTAAATTTTGTTTTTTTTTACCACTAAAGAATACCCAAGGGTATAACCGCCCCGATGGCAGGAGTCGGGGTCTCTCGCTTTCCGGGGAACTACGGGGTAGGAACTAATTTCCCCCTCCGGGGAGGGTCTCCGGAACCCCGCATTTTTTGGTAATTTATGGGTTCGCGCGGGTTCCTCCGCCCTCTTCGGGGTAATCGGGAAAAAGTCCCCCCCCCTGGTTCCCGATCGGGCTCGAGCCCCCTACTATTGCCAGTGTAATACCTTGGGAGCAAATAATATATATTCATATATAATTATATATATATATATGATATTATTGTATATATTGATATATAAAATAATCTATATATATATATATATATTATAATAATAGTCTATGTCCGCAGCTCTCACCCCAGAAATAATATAGCCAATTTTTTGTTTAATTTTTGTTCGTTTTTTTGTTTTTGTTTTTTACAATTAATATACAATTTTACAAGGATTCAAAATGTATTTCTTTTCCTGTAGCTCTTTTGTAGTTTTCGAGATTTTTTTTTTTTTTTCTTTTTTTTACAGTTTCCGCAACAAAATTTTACCCCAGCATTCCAGCAATTATTCCTTTTCCCTGTACGTTTTTGTCGGTTTTTGAGATAAGTAAGTATATAGTTTCTGCTACATTATCATATATATATATATATATATATATATATATACTATATATATATAAATATATATATAGAATATCATATATAATATATAATATATATATCTTATATATATATATCTATATACATATCTAATATATTATATATTATATATATATTATTATATAGGCTATATACTT